>JAQFVV010014731.1:0-28518 GCA_028023455.1 Epiperipatus broadwayi
AAATAACATTTCAACCAGATCTATTGGAGTCAATATTAAAGAATTGTGAAAGGTACAATAAATAAACACCTATTATATCACACATTAAACCCATTCAAAGTCATAATAAAGATTAGTCAGAGCTCATATCTAATTTTTTAATATAATTTAACTGAATAATATAAATTTTAACAAACTAATGTATAGATGAACCAAAATCATTATTATTAAATATAATAGGTTTATAATGGTAATTAAGTATCATAATCATTCACAGATATTGTATCTTGCCATTACTGTTCAATAATATCATGATAATATTAATAAATAATTTTTATCGTGAAAGAACTTACTGGTTATTAAATTATATAATTAATTAAGAAAGTCTTCAATATTTAGATTCTCCTAGTAAATGTTAATATGCTAACAATCAATTATATTAAATCTCAAAATATATATTCGATAAAAGATAAACACTAAATAGAAAGAAAGTAGCAAAAGTTCATTTTTGTTTGTTCAACCTTATGATGATTTGAATTCAGCTAATACAGTCAACTTGAATATCGCACTCTAAATAAAATAAACAAAAAATGTCACCAAATATAGTTCTTCATCATGCTGATAATATGACTTATATTTGATTAACTATAAATGGTAATTGTGTTCTTTAATATTTATTTATTAAATTATGCGTTATATAATTATTTATATTACAAACATTAATTCGTTATATCATATCTGTATAATTATCTTAAAACCCTCATAACCACAAAATCTAATAATTAAAAAAAGAGAATATTAAAAAGTTAAAGATCAAAGAATAAAATCATCACTTCTTCAGTTGAGTTCATGTAGATCATCAATAACCCTATATTAAGACCTGCAAGGAATACCATCAAATAATTTCTAAAAAGTAAAAAGATTTTATTAATATTATTTAAACATTTTACAATTGTTTCAGGAAGAAATAACCAAAGAATAACTTTCATATATAAAACTTGGCAGATTAAAGATTACACAGTTATATCCTGATGCACGTAGTATAATTGATATTTGTGACCTATAAATTCTTTATATAAACATTTGTTGCTTTTAACACTATTTAAAAATAATAAAATAATAGTCAATTTTACAAATTGAAAATATTATAATGATTATAATAATATATATATATATATATATATATATATATATATATATATATATATATATATATATATAATTTTCACAAAATATTGTAATATATATTGTATAAACTTTATTAATACTTTTTAAACAATAATTTTAACTCACATAAACTGAATCTTATTTTTATCTAAATTAATTAATGTAACTATAACTATATTATTTTTAATAGAATTTTCAATAATGTTTTAGTTGGTGTTTAATAAGTATTTCTGACAAGATAAATATAAACAGAATAATAATATTCGTACATTATCAAAACTGTTCAAAGATTATCTAAACAATATTGCAAAATTGTTAAAAGTTTGTAATTATAGAGATGATATAAAAATATTATTATTATATGACTAAACACTGTTTAATACACAATTTTTATATATCGTTTATACATCAAAATGTAACCCCACATATTACAGATTCCTTTATAAGTGAGAACACACTTATTCAATTATTCTAGATATGTAACCATCGTATAAAAATAAAGATACATTTAAAATAAGATTAGACTACTAAATACACCTCCATCACATATCTTGCATAATTATTACAGTTATTAGCAATTATGATTTTAAAGCATTTACACAACAAATGCAGAGTTCTAGCAAATTACACTGTTGAACCTGATGGTGCTAAGTTCAAATTAAAATAAAAACGCAAATAAATATAAATTATTTATTCTACACAAACCAAAATTCATTCATAAGGTTTTATAAACTGATTATTTTGTTTAGTGTTATTAATTAGGTAAAGTTTTATTAAATTAGAGCAACCATTGTTGAAAATTTTAATTGTTAAAAAAATATTTTAAGAACATTATTGTTATCGTTGATGGGAAAAGTAGGCTTTATAAAGTTAACTTTGTGGGAGTGATGAGTAAACAATCATACGTACAAAAATGAATTATAGTGCCATAATTTAAATGAAAGCAAATTATCTAAGAAAAAGATCAAAAATCAATCAAGGTATTAAGTAATTGCTTCAGATAGAATTTTGTGTGAGTATATAAGGTATATGTGTAAAATAGATTATAAATTTTAATTATAGAATTAACTATCAATCAATGAAAATAATAAAATTAAATTAAAAGTTTCTTTGAAATAATTATATTTGTTTAATATTCATTCATGGCAGCAAATTCATTCAAAATTCTGGGTTTTAGTCAAGATATGTAATATTTTTATTTAAACATCCATTTTTATCTTTTTTTCAGTATATTTCCCGACGGGAAAATTTAACAGCCATGTGATATTTATACGCTCAGAATAAAAAATTTGTAAAACAATAGCAATCAAATAGTTACTTTCAAAAATTAAAAAAGTAGATATAATCATTTTTTACAAATCAACTATTCAGAAATTGAAGGGGGATCCAGACAGTATAAAAGGTCAACCTGTCATTTAATATATATTTCCTCCATGTTAGTCTTATCTAGAGGGAGTCTCATAAGGTTAAATTATCAATTTTTAATAATCAAAATTGAAGTTCTATATTTTTAGAATTATTTTTTTCATTAAAAAATTCATCAAAATTTCAAGAATATTGCAAGAAATGAACAGTGGGTAAGTTTTATCTAAGGCATGTGCCTGTCTCCTCTGAAGTTGACTGATTTCATGATTTCTTTCCATACTATGGTGAGAAATTTTAACAATCGGAAACAGCTAGTTTTTAAACCACAGAGGAAACTTGCTTGAGGAAAATCAAGTAAACACTTTATTTTATGAATCTGTATTTCAAACTTTTATTTATTAAACAGATGAATCTAATTATTGGTATTATCAAAAATTCCAAAAGAAGATAATTTCATCAGCATTAGGTACAATGTGGAATAATTCCTAATGTTAATGTTAGTGAATTAAATCAGCTTGAAATACTTATATAATTTGTAAATTAAAGTAACCATCTAATAATGAAAATAAATGACTAATTAAGAAAAAGAAATATAATTACTAACTAACTAAAGATGCTACCAACTGATACCACAAAATTAAATGAATATTTCAGAATTCACAGGCAAAATACATAGGTAAATGGACTCTTTTAGTGAAGCTACAGTAAACCAACATATACATCCTAACAGAAAGCTGGTTATCTTTCACTATGAATGTAATTAATATACAATTAAATTTTATCGTAAGAATTTAAGAAACAAAAAATCATTTAATTAATCATCAGATTAATTAAAAGATCAAAGGTGATTTACAAATGAAAGACCTAATATATTTTCTATGCATTCTAATAGAAAATGGATCATATGCTAAAACTGAATAGAAATAATAAACCTCGAGGATTTTTTCACTAAAAATTTATTAGAGTTTCCTGATCAATTATGGGATCATATGTAAACATAAAAGATAAAACCTAAACAAAATAAAACAAACTAAAACTAAATGAGATTTGCAAAAATATAAGATATCCAGAGATTAACTTAGATAATAAAGAAGTAATTTATTATCATCATTATTTTCCAGAAGAATTAAAAAGTAAATTTGAAAAAGATACTGAGATGTCGTAGTTTAAACTCTAAAGATATGGCAAAGCTACATTCAGTTGGTGTATATGGCCTGTAAGATATGCCTTATTCAAATATTAAATTGATGTGTTACCCTAATTAAAAGAATGAGAGATCAGAATTACACATATAAAGTTTAAGAATCATGATGATATTAAATATGCATATAAATATTATATTTGGTATGAATGTATGTGAGATAAATGTAATAACTATGTCTCTAGAAAAGTATGATGATTTTATACATATACATTTATTATTACAATGAAAAATAAATGTTAGATGTAAGCTGATTGATGCTTTGAAAATTGTTGGCTCAAAAATACTTAAAATATTTCATGGAGGAACTACTTGTAAAATTTCATGTGTACAAATTAGTGAGACCCTGTATACATGGTTGGTTAAGGAATCAATACCTAATTAGTGTGCATGCACTTTGTGTTTCACTCATCATATATTTTCACAAAATTTTATGTAGAAGTATTGAAATGTTAGTAGATATCACACTTTTTTGTTATTTCTACACTATGTAATTTCTTTTATTGATATCAGAATATGTAGGTATAGCTTTATTTATCCCTGTGCATAAGGTGTTAATCTATGTCTTAGCCTTAATGAAGGGGTATTTTCTCTTATTTGGGTCTTTTCCAACCTCATATTCATGCTGACTTCATTTCCATATGAGTAGATATCAGAGTTACAAGAGTAATATAAGTTAAAAAATTGTTTATAGGGTTTATAAATACTGGATGCTGCTGATGAGAATGTATTAAATGTAATTTATTGTGCTGAGATATTTATGTATTAATGCTTTATTTCACTAGTAAGAGCTAAGAATAAGGCATAAATTAAATATTGAATTTAAGAGTTAAAAATATTAAGGATTAGAAGAAAAGGCGCATACTAAAGTTGAGGTGGGCAACCAACTGAGAATATTGCTGGAATGGTAAACCAATTAAAGTATTATTATTGTAAGGGCATTAGTAGATGATGGTATGTGCATGGAAGAGGATGATCAATCTGAATACCATTTCTAAGCACTTGAAGGGTAGTTAAATTAACGAGAGGGTAAAGCAATGCATAAAATATCTCCAATTTAAAGCATAAAAGATTATGTGGCTGGGCTAAACTAATTAGTGTAAATTACTAGCTTCATTATATGAAGAGTTATCTTCATAAATAATGTGTAATCATAAAAATATATTTATTTGTTATAAAATAGAAAAGGTCATTTGTATATCTCAAGATAAGAATTGTGTTAAAGTAAATAGTATAATCATTTTTCTATGTCATGTAATGTAAACCCTAGTTCAGTAAAATCAATATTAAATGATTATAATGCAGATCAATATTTATATTTCTACCACTTTTTTAATACAATTAAAACAGAGAAAAAGCCACAGAAACCTTTGTAAAATAATGTACATTTTTTTTTTTATAATTTATTTTGTTAATAAAAAGCGGAAATATTAAAATAAAACTTTTACCATTTTCTGTTTTTATGGTCCAAGAAATTTAGAAATCCAGATCATACCAAATACATCATAACTTAAATTTGAAATATGATTTACTTTGTTAAATCATGTCGTGGATAAAATTTATTTAAAAGATTATTTATAAAATTTTTGAACACTGCAGAATTCAATTCACAATTAAAGAATGTCAATAGAATAATTCAGCAAATTTAGGTTAAAGATTTATAATAAAAGGTAGGATTATTGTGTGATATATAGTGCAGTGGGTGGACATAAATTCATTTATCCATCCACTGTATTTAAATACTTTCAGATTAACTTTAATATTTTCTTATTATCAAAGTGTTTATAATATGCAAATATTTTAGAAAATTTTATATTTAAACTGAATTTAATTATTGGAAATTTAGAGTAAGGAAAAACATTGGCTATGTTAGATCCAGTCAAGGTCACTTATGAAAGTAATCACTGGGATAGTAATATTTATCACCAATAATTTGGATCAGATTATATGACTTTCATGCTCAATACTATTCTAAACTTGATGAAAAGATTAATTGAGAAAAAGCAGCTATCAAGATAGAAAATTTGAATGGTTATAAATAGTAAAATAGATAATCTATGAATGTGAGTAATGTAGGGATGAATCAGGAGGATGATGATGAGCATAGAAATATTTAATTTTAAAATTCTAATTGTGACTTTAATGGAAAAATGGATGGTAGTGTTCTGAGAGATGTGAAATTTATATGTAGAGTGATTAAACTTTTCCTTCTAATCGAATGATAAAGTTTTATGTTTTACCTATAATAATTATTTGTTAACTCTTCATTAAATATTATTAATTATTAAATAGATTATTGATAAATAATATCATATAAACGATCTTCGTATTAGAATTACAATTTGGCAACCTGGCAATATTGTGATTAATGTTATATGTCCCATCGTCAACGATCCGGTTGCTGTCCCAGCCCGAGATGAATGCTTTCTGTTCTTATTAGATCATCGCTCTTTTGTTAGGTTATAATATATATATATATATATATATATATATATATATATATTGTAAAGGATCAAAAGTATGCTATCCTTTCTATCTTTAGTGGGACTGTTGTTTAAAAAGTGGGAGAAACATCTTATTGTTTTAGCTTAGATATGGGAGTTTTCACATAGGTTGTTACTGTTGTTGGCTGTTGTTATTGTTATTTAGTTCATTATTTTTTTAGTATATGCATTTGTTTCTGATTGTGGGATTTGAGAATGGCAGTGGTAATATTATGAGGATTTATATATGTGTGTGATGTACATTTAAGGATGATATTGGTTTATATTAAAGTATTTGCATTTATTAATATTAATAATTAGCAAAGTGGTACATAAAATTACTAGATGTATTTACATCATATTTTTTTTTGTTTTTAAAATTATTTATGATGTGACCTTTTTATTTATTACTTATTTGTTGGTATTTTTTTTATTTAAACCGTAAAACATAATTTTATATGTATTTTTATTTTGATATTTAAAGATCAACAGTTTTATAATAAAAATATTGAATAAGCAGCACATGAAAGACTTAACTAAACAATAGATATATGTAAATAATATGGCAACAAGGATTGATAATTGCCCTTATAGAAAAGAAAGCATAAACTTTGCTGTTATCTTCTTTCACACTCTCTTTGCATAAATATAACATTTATTGGATTTTAAACATCATTAGAATAGCAGGCTGAAAGAATAATTTTATGATTTAGAGTTCAAATCCTGCTGTGTTCTATTTCATTATAACATTTATTTGAAATTATGCAAATTATTGACAAGCAAGTATATGCACATAGAGTGATCCAAAATAAATATAAGCTAAATAATGAAATCGATATATCATTTTAATTGATCTGTCATAACTTAACCCGAATAATAATAAAAAAGCAAAATTGCTATTAATTAATCATCTATAAAACTAAAGCTCATGAATTCAGATGTCAATCAATTTAACTATTTTGCATGCTATTTTAATCCACATTGGAATGGATAAAAGCACACTGAACAGGAACTGAACTTGGAATGAAGAAATGGTAAAGAAGATTAAGTAGTAAATAAAGTTAATCTTTTTTTTTAATTTTCTTTTTATGAGGTTGATTTTAAAGTTAAATATTTATTTATATGTATGTAACATAGTTTGGAGTTTAATCAGTTGTTATGGATTTAGAAAAAAACATAAGTTAATTTTAATGGAGTATTAAATTGTTCTATTTATTATAATTCATATGCGATATATATATATATATATATATATATATATATATATATATATATATATATATATATATATATATAGTCATACATAATATAAGTAAATTGTTATTAAGTTTTGAAATTATTCATATCAATAATAAAAATGTTAGAAATCACTTGTTATTAAGTTTTGCTGCTGTTGTTGTCTTTTAATTTTTAAATCTTATATATGCACGTTATATAAATAAACTGACTTAAAAACCTCAATTTATTGACAAATGACCATATAAAGTCAATATTATTTATCAGTAAGATATATATTGTTTAATTTAAACACATTATATATGAATATTATGCATCTGTTGTACATAATGTAGGCTGGAAATTACATTGATTAATAGTGTTTGCATGAGAGTCATTTATAAATATAGACATAATGTTTTATATTGTGTTTACAAATTTATTATCTTTTAATATTTTTCTTCAGAATTTAATTCATAATCTCATCATTAGATGTATTTTAAAAGGGTTGATCATGCTGTAGAATTTGATGTTTGTATTGTAGATGCATATTTCCTCCCATAAGAGTGAGGAGTTGTTTTTATTCTTTTATTATCTATAAAGGTTTCATATGATATATTGTACCGGTAAAATCACCATGCACAATCACGCACAGTAATCCGAATTCAAACCCAGTCCACATCTAAGAATAAATTCCCAACATGCAAACCAAATTCAAACCCAAACCTTTGGCATGACCAACCGATGATCAACACAACAACGGTACATGGTTTCCCTTTACTAGCTCGTCGGAAAACACAGACTAAATTACCCTACAATCAGTTATTCATATATATCTTATATTCGAGATATTGGTACGGTTAATAATTCAATATATATTTAAGTTGTCGATACAGACAGCAGGTGATTAACTAGGTTTCGGGAGTAATAAGAGTTAGAGAGACAAAAATAGATTAGATAAATTTTTAATAATCATTGAAATCATTAAATCCAATGTACAGATACGGTAAAATTTTCATACGTATATTTATAACAATTTGCTGCTAGTCCTTAATAATCGTTTTAGACTGATAAACAAAAATGCATGCCAATATTTATATGTTTTAATGATCGTATTGAAAAGATATGGGAATCAGAGTAATTTGAGCATTTAAAATATTTAATTCCTATTTATATTAAGTTGTTTGATTTTAATAGATTTAAACCATTACATATACGGACAATTGGAGGAGGCTTTATAGTAAAATATAAAATAATAATGATGTACTGATGGCTGCAGGATTAAGATATGCTACACATAACTTGCAGTGCATTGACGGAAAACCGGGCGGCTTGTACTTTGACAAGTCTTAATGCCCCAAGCAGATCCGGGACACCACAACCAGCCGGGATCATTTCGAACCCCAGTGATCCAAGAGATTATCTGGAGAAGAATTTCTTTCTTTCCAATTGGTAGTAAAAACGAGACACCAATTTAGGCAAAGGAAAAGGCACTGCCACAGTAACATCGAGGAAGAGTGATCGGAAGTGGACTTAAAGCGAAACTATATAAAACCTTGGTTATCTCTCCATAACATTTTCTACGCAACAATCTGATATGACTATTCGAAATAAAACATGGTGAAATCAAAAGATCACAAAAGTAACAATTAAATAATTTCACTCTGAAACCCATAACTCCCCAGGTTAATCGGAAGGTATAATAGTAACAAAAATATTCACTTTATATTATTACTCCGTTCACATATAAAAAAATAATATAATAAAAATTTAGACTTTATTTTAAATATTTGTTATTTGGGAGCAGAGATTAAAATATCATTTTGACAAAATAAAAGGAACAATACAGGTACTTGAATATTTCTCAACTCAACATAGACGAACCAATTTTTTAGTTCGATAAAAGAAAATTACTTTTAAAATGAATATAATAATAATACTATGAAATAAACTTTAATGGCTTTAACTAGAGTTGAAAAATATTATTATTGGCATCGCTTTGTTTGTAAATGTAAGTAATAATAAAATATAAGTATTCACTAATGAATTACTATTAGGTACAAAATAGTTAGCAAATTATCATCTAAAGACTAGAGCACAGAATATTAGAGAAGAAATTTACTGACAGGCTTTAGGTGTAATATTTTAACTAAGGAAAACAAGAAATTTACATGTAATTACTTAGATTAATTCATAACAGATTAAATAATAAAATTCTTAAGCTTAGAGGAGTTAAACGGTGTCATGTAACAAGAGTTACCATTCTTCTTCAGTCCGGTCTTTTCCTCTCCTTGCGGTAATGTTATGCAGAACGTAGGCGCACATTTTGGATTCCTTAGAATGGCATGATTAATTTAAAGGTTGGAATTGAGAAAACTGGAAGCACAGGAAACATTATAGGTCAGCGGCTCAAAAGATTTAAATCGGCAGAACAGGGATCAGCTTCTTGGACTTAGCCCAACATTATTGCAATTTACCGGGCAACTTCTTAATCACAGTTGAGAAGATTTCTCTGGAGCAACTACTTTGCTGTAGCCCGAGACGGTCTAAGCACAGCAAAGTCAAAAAAAAAGTAGAGTCCCCTAGTATATTATAATATAAGATGGCTACGGTTGATCATTCTGCATAGTTTTTGTTCATGACTCTGCCTCCTTTGATTTTCTGGCCTCCAGCAATATCTAATTTTGACTATACAATTGCATTCACCTTTCTTGATAAGAGTCCTACATTTCTCATTTCCATTGTTTGATTTACATTTATTTTTAAATTCAATACATGATTCTAAATTGACAAACTAAATAATTACATAGGAATTCGTGAATACAAAATTGAAATTCATTATCTTAACTTTCAAAGTACAAACTAATTATTCTATACATTTTGTACATGTAAGATTTGACTAAAAATACTGATCAAAGGAATGTGACTTTTGATCAGCATTTTTAAATGACTTTGTATAATTTTGAAAGATTTAAAATTAAAAAAATATATACACGCAATGAAACTTTTAAATTGAGCTAATATAAACCTACAAACCACACACACGAATATTATTTATCATGATTTGTAATATTTATACTTGTAATATTTACATTAAATTCTTTTAAACAAAGCATAAAATAACTAACTTAAAATTTATGTGGCTTGGAATAGAAAAAGCCTCACTGCGTGTAAATAGTGATTTAAAATTACCGTACTTCAAAATGAAAACTATGAAACTAAGATCGATCCTTCGATCTGACTGTTTCAATATATATATATATATATAGTCCATGGTAAGTATTTTTTGAAATCCTAGAGGTTATAAAGATAAAAAAAAGATATTGAATTTATGGGCCATGATAGAGGCCCTATTATAAATAATGAATATAAAGAATTTGTATTTGTAATACAAAATAGGAATATAGATTGTAGTCAAAAATGAATAGATATATATCCAATACAGTGGAAAAAGAAGTTTTATAATTATTTTTTTTTGGTTAAATGATCTAACCTTGAGAAACATATCAATGATTCTAAAATATTAGTTTAAGTCTATTATGATTTCATCATTTCTTCTTTATTATCTCTTTCTGTGTGTTAAATTATAAATGATTCTTATGCAGACCCACACCTATTGCTATTATACATTGTTAATTTAAATTATACTGAATTAAAATGGAAACTAGAAGGGTAAACAAAATATTGTAGGTGTTTGCGATAATTATTGCCATTTAAAAAGAAAGTCAAACCACAACTGAGATAAAACATATACCATTTGTTAAAATGAAATGTCTTTGTGATTTATTCAAAATTTATTTATTTATTTTTTTTTCTTTTCAGATAAAGGTCAGTAGGTAATAATTGAGACTTGTACTCGCTTGAATGATAATTTTATGTTTTGCTAATGTTCACTTTCATAATCACTTATTTAAGGCATCATTAATTAGAATATTGTTTTACATATAATCCTTAACTGCAAATATAGTTTGGATCCAATAAAATTTCTTCTGTTTCCAAGTTATATTTTAGTGAATAATTAAATCATTGATCAAGTTAACCCTGATAGTAAATCATTTAATATCTCTTTTGTTATTGCTCTTTTTGTAATCAGGTATATTTTATGCATAGCTAGTTGGATAAGCAATATTGTAATTGTTAATGAATGGTTAAACCTTATTTACTCAGCCATAATATTTATCTTCTGATGCATGGATGTCATTTTTTAGAATTGCTGCCTAAATATGTAGGATCATTAAATAAAAGTTTAACATCATAATCCAGTCCATTGCAATTGATATTCAATGAATGGGCTAGTTTATTTTCTGTTATACATATATGTTCCATTACAATTGGCCTCCCAACTTAGGATTTTGATAAAATAAGCCAAGTCCTGAGATAAATTTGATGGAATATACTTACTATTACAATTAGCTCCCAATCCATTTGAGTGATTGTATGTTCCATTATAATATATATATATATATATATATATATATATATATATATATATATATATATATATATATATATATATATATATATATATATATATATATTACAATGGTTGGGGGAGAAGTTAGCGTTTTACCATATCTGCCGTACAGGGCGCCAACAGGCTATATGAACCTGGAAAATTTGTATAGTAGGCAGATATGTGCTGTTAAGATCTAATTTTATATATATATATATTTTATTCTCCACCATCAGCCCATGCCACTAGCTCATGGAAATGCAGAGCTATATTTTAAATACTGAAAAAATATTTTTTAAAAATAAATAAATAAATAAAATAAGCCACTGCCAGTAATAACACACACAAAAAACATTTATTAATGCACATATATAAATATTTAAAATTGAGGAATAAAATTTATCTTGCTTAGATTTTAATATTAATTTGGTTATTTTTTTTTTAATTTAAATTATTAAGAAAGTCTGCACAGATGGACATTTTATAAAAGTTTGTTTTATAATGTTGATTATAGATTGGCTACATATATTTCTCAGTTAAAAACATTTCAAAACAATCATTCAATCTCAGACTAAAAGTTCACAGCCAATATATAGATGTAACCAATGCAATATGAAGATACTAGCATAAAACCATGCAGTCAGGAATGTGCCTCTGCTGTGTAATATTATTTGAAGGACATGATCCTCATCTAGTACGGGAATGTGCATCTGTCTGGTGAAGAAATCATGTATATACAATAATTAAAGAGAAATGCTACATATGAGGGAGAGCAGTCTATCTGTCATCTTATAGTTTCAATCCATAGAGCTAAAAATAGGGTCAATGATGCAGTAAATATGTCAGCATCCATTGCAATGCAATGACTACATCTTTGGGTCATGCATTCACTTGGGCACATTGCGCTGTTTGCAAAACATGCTTCACATTACATTGATATAAACACTCACATATCCCTCCACCAGCATCGACCTAACCATGAAACAGTTAACCTGAAATAAAAGCCCTTTAAAATAAACATAAACGATTAAAATGTAAAGTTATTGATGGAATTGCAGAGAGAAATTTACAATAAACCCAATGGCATTCATCATAAGATGCCGCCTTGACACCAATAACTTAAAAGATATACAAATAAATACATTTTAGATACTCAACATGAGGTATCGTATGTACTGATATTATATATTTTAATCAATATGCAAATAAAAAAATAATAATAATTAAACGTTAATGAATCTATGCAGCCTTAAATTTAATACATTTAAATAATTTAGTCAATAAAAATTAATAAAAAATTGGAAATGATTAAATTAGCAAACTCAAATATTTAAATTTAAACATCATAATTGATTTTGAAATCTTAAAAGTCAGATTAAAGTTCATTTTAGAAATTAGGTTTAGTTGAGTATCTTTTTTTTTTTTTTTTTTTTATAAAATATAGAATTTTATTCAGAAATTTAGTTACAATATATGATAATAGTTAAACATAGGATATATTACATGATAATCAGTGGGATAAAAGCTCAATATTGATATCTTGTTTGACACCAGCTAAAAGGACTAATATGAGAAGCATATCAGCAAGGAATGAGTCCGGAATAGTATCCTGTTGATATAGATGACCACACATGCATGTATCATATAGTTCAGTGATAGGTCTAATCCTTTGTCCATGCTCCACATGACCAAGTCGACCCTTCATACTGGAGGTTACTTCCATAACAACTCAGGATCTGGGCAATAATCATGCAGAGCAAGGTAAGTTATCACAAAGGAATGCAGGCCATTCAGCCTCAAATTACTCTCCAGGAAAGGGGATTTCTATTCAGGAGTGAAAGGGATCAGCTTCAGGAGCCAGATCAATAACCTCCATGTGGAGTCATAGATGTAAGAGGGGGCCAAATTCTGGTCCCTTTTCCAATTTTTTTCCATTTTGTTAATATAGAGTTTGAGCAGACACTCTAGTGCATGATTAAAGGTGAGCCAGCACTGTGTGTACCATAGTAAAAACAGTACAAATTTTGTCAAATATTGATGAAAGTTCTTAATTACTTTTTTAAAATTTTACAGTTCATATCTTACAATATAAGAGCTCTGATTCCTGCTGCCAATTCCTGCAAAGTCTTTTTGGTCATACTTTCATGGAAGACCAATCTGTTTTTTCAGAGATGGCCTTAGCTGGTTCAATCCTGATACTATTTTATTGCAGTACCCATATAATTCAGAATCTGCAACAGTACCATTCATAATTTAACAGTCACATCATTTGAAATAAGATAGAGGGTGAAAGGTGCATCTTAACATCCTTCTCAAAAAATCAAGATGGAACTGTCTTTTAATTTGAATTGTTTTCTTTTTATATTAATCCTCCGAATTCACTGAACATATTTTCCTGTTCCAATGATTTTTATTAAGGTTTGAGCATTGGTTACTGCTTCTATTGGACATACTAATTTTTCTATTTTCTTATCTGACTTTTTGATTATATAAAAGCCCCAAATGCTAGTTTGCTTTTTTGTTTAATTAATAACACAATCATTTCCATTTACTGAGATTACATAGGAATCTTAAAATAGAAATTAACATGTATTTCTATTTTCATTTACGTTGCTTTTTAACAAAATTATTTTATCTTTAGATCTTCACTTTTTTTATAAAAAAAAAAAGTACGTTCAAATACGTTTTTTTTAAAAAAAATTTAAAGTTTTCTTGCCTTCTGTGCGACATATATACGTTAAACAACTCTTTTTAATTTTAGCTTTTAATAAATTTATTTTTATTTATGAACTTTTTCTTTTAATTTTAAATTAATGTAACGGCTATAATATAATAGTAGTAGAAAAATTTCATTTAAAAATTATTCTTAATATTATAAAATTATAACAAAATTAGAAGCTCAATCAAAATGTTTTAATCTTTATATGGCATTTATGATATTTGTAACAATATATCTTTATTGGATTCAGTATACATTATTGATATTTTTTAAAGGAGATAGTATAGATGAGATCAGAATATAATGGAAAGCAGACAAGATATTAAAGCCGTTTGGAAAAAAAATTAACTGCAGCAGAAGTTAAAGAGAAACAACAGAAGAAAGAGACTAAAGAATTAGAATATACTTGGACATATTTGTGATTTACACATATATTTATATACTTTATTGCAAAACATGATTACATTGATCTTTTCTATTTTTTGTTAAATAGATAAAGCTCTATTTTTTTTTTTTAGAATTAAATGATTATGCTTTTTTATGGAAGATATATTATATGTCTCATTTTATACTAATATTTTTACTAACTTACAACTTCTATTTCTAATCATTTCTATTAAAAATGACTATTTTTATTTTTTTTTTTCTACACAGCCTTGCTTTTAATATCATATTATTAAATTTTATATTGATTGACAATTATGAGTAGAAAATATTAAGGATAATAAAATCTAAAAATCATATTAAATTGTAAACTAAATGATATGAAGCAAGATAAAACAAATACAAAATAATATGTAAAAATGTTTACTGGGAGGGAAAACACTTAATAAATAATCATCAGAAATCAACATTAAATTGGCCATCTCTAATATATATAAATAACCATTATAAATATTTATGTGTATATAATATATATATATATATATATATATATATATATATATATAACCATTATAAATATTTATGTGTAAGTTTCAAATAATTTGAACAATAAAAATAAAATATTTATCTTAAATAATTAGTAGTGCTTTCGATTACACAATACTCCTTATCAACTGTTATGTAATAAGGAAGTTTAATATCACATGATCTTCCATGACATGTGATGTCGGTATTTGTTGCTTTTCTATTTATTATATTATTTTTGAATCCATTTATCAATATTGCTTTTTTAAGTCTTCTCTGTTTATTCTTTCTTTTTTCCATTAATATTTTTGCATCATTTACATTAAAAGTAAATTTAAAATTATAAGATTATACATGGTTGAAAAATACCAGGCAGTATTTAATTGATTAGTTATCTTTTTTTAACACTATTCATATACTAATTGATTTTCCAGAGCACATTTTGATTTTATGTATATTAAATTAGTTTAAAAATAAAAAGAATAATTATAATACAGTAGATAATAAAAAATGGATATCTATGACATTTGCAAATAATGTTTATTCTACATTATTTAAACTATATTTAAAGATAAATACAATATTTCATTTTGTGTTCCTCCAAATGTAAATATACTAATTAATAATTCTAAGAGTATTATATTTAAAATACAAAGAATATAATTTATCAAATTATATAGTTGTAAAAAATCATATATCAGGGAATCAAGATGTGCTCTAGAAAAAAAAGAATAAAAGAACACCAATTATTATATAATCATGTAAAAAAAGATAAATAATCAATTAAATATTGCCTCAGTATTTTCAACCATGAAAAATCTTGTAATTTTAAGTTTATTTTAATGTAAATGATATAAAAAGACATTAATGAAAGAAAGAAATCATAAAAAGTAAAATTAAGGAAGTAATATTAATAAATAGATTCAAATATAATATAACAAATAGACAAGCAGCATATACTGACATATACAACTCAAGGAAAATCATGTGATAGTAAAATTCCATATTACTTTACAGTTAATAAGGATTACTACATAATCAAAAGCACTACTGATTAATTAGGATATATATTTTATTATTTTTACCATTAAAATTATTTGGAACTTTATATATATATATATATATATATATATATATATATATATATATATATATATATATATATATATATATTGAAACAGTCAGATCTATCTATCATCCTGTTTCACCTACTATATGCTATAGTATTATTTCATTTCTCCACATATAAAGCCAAATCCTCCTATATTAGACTAATTTTAAAATTAATAATTATAGTTATATGTGTGTATGAATATTATAGCATACATTGCTGGACATGCAGGTATATGTGTAATAAATCAGTGTATTCACACATATATATTTTATTTTAATAAATATAAATCTTGCTGTATCCGTAACCAAAACCTACATATATGCAGAAGAAAATGTAGTGTTATAGATTTAAAGCATTATAGATTTTCTTTTATTTTAAATATTATTGTAAGGTTAATATAGAAATTATAATATTTCTGCATATATAGAGAAATTATGCTTAAACATGTTACATATAGAGTAAAATGTTTACCAAGTTTTAGATTTGTTTTTCATAAAAAAAATAATTTAATAAAATTAATCCTTCTTGCTATATTTTGACCTATTTAAAAGTTATAAGTAAAAATAGATTATAAAGTAAGTTTGAATAAATTAACCTGGTCAAAATAGAGGGACCCACCTCTAAGAAAATCAATAAATCAGCAGGAATCACCAGATTTTCATAGAATATAGCAAACTAAATTAGAAAATAGATCTGAAGTAAAACTGGTAAACAAATGTGGTCAATATGAACAAAGAGGGAGAGGTCAGTATATAAACTTTACTTCAGCCATTTTGAAGGCACTTCATTATTATAATATTGATAAAGTAGTCAAATCATATAAGATGACATTTATGGAGTAGAAAGACAATAAACTTGCTTTCTGATTCCAAAAGTTGTCTACAAGGTGTGGAAATACCTGAACCAACAACCTGATAACAGTAAAAACAGGGATGTCCAAGATTAAATGACCATGCTACATAAAACAGTAACCTATTTCTGAAAACTTTTAAATGAAGATTTAAACTAAATTTCCTAACTTCTCAAAGATAGTTAAAATTACTATAAATGACCAATATTGTTTAAACTAATTTATTTTAAACTTTTCAAATATTAATTTCTAAACTAAAATGTAATTTTATTTTATTATTTAATTTGTAAGTCTTGCCTGATTTAATTGAATTTAATCTAAATTTAAGCTATTTTAAATTCATTTCATTATAATTAAGAAAAATAAAGCCAAATCTTATCTATAATTTTATATATTTTTAAAGTTAATCTATGTTTATATTATTTTCAATTATTTATTAATGTATTTATGCTATGTTTTACTCAAAACAGAGTTTATTTATATTTAAATTAATTATTGAGAAATGATTAGATGTTCTCACACTTATATAATTTTGCAGTTATTAGTGCACAAACAAAACTCCCTTCTGAAATGAGTAAAATAATATTTATTGATATATGTAATTAAGTGATTATAAATTCTTAAAGATAGATCTGCTATAAATGAACTAATTGGTTAATATTTAGCAGACGTGATAAAATACAGCATAAAGTTAGAATTTATTCTTATAATTATCCCAAAATATGATATAGCCCTCCTTATATTTATATGAATACCTGTATAGACATCTTAATAATTTAGATTCATTATATTTCTTTAGTAGTATAACTATAAATGCTAATCTATGAACTGATTTCATGGAAGGAAACTAATGTTTTGTGTCTTAACTTTAGCTATATAGTGATGTAGTCAGTGGGACAAATGTGTTCCCAGGAAACACATATATGCCTATACTTATTAGTGTATTGATATATTAAATGGGCTTGGTTTAAGGTCAACCCATTACTTTAGTTCAGATAGATTTCTTTTTAAAATTAGCTTTGGTTTTAAAGGCCACCCCATTACTCTTATTTAGGACTAGAGCAAAAGGATCCAGATATATTTGTAAGCTGTTCAATCACCCAGACTAAATGACCTTTTTCACAGCAATTGGTACAGTCTAAGGGAACCAAAACTGATTACATGGTAATGAATCCCATGAGCAAGACACATTCAAGACACACAGACTCATATTATGTATTTTATAAATGTCTTAGTATCTGAAATCTTACTACCCACCATAAGTTCATCCCACCATAATAATTTATATTTCAGCTTTGATCTGAACCAGAATTTAATTTTGTAGGTCCTTAATCTATATAGAGAAAGGTATTGCTTGTTAAATAAAAAGGTTAAGTATAATTAATAATAATCACTTCTGCAAATTAACTTAGGCAAATCTAATTCTCATTGGCATAGCATAAATAAGGCATAGATACTCACAAGCTAAACTTGAAATCCATTTTTAAGTTGTAATAATAAACCTCATGAAAATTAAACAAATTGTAATCTATAAAATCATCATCACCTATGAGTGAAGTAAAATGTCAAATATTTGAGTTAATAGCTTGTAAACCTGTAAAATCATCATCACCTGTGAGTGAGATAAAATTCACATATTTTAGTTAAATAGCCTGCAAATCTATAAAATCATCATCACCTGTGTGAGTGAGATAAGTTTCATGTGTTTTAATTTTTTTTTTTTTTTTTAAATTTGGCTTATATTAAATTTATTTAAAATATAACTTTGCTTAATGTCTCAATTTTTGCTCATTATTCATTAGTTAATTATTGATTATTACTTAGTTATTTATGAATCACAATCCAAATTTAGTGATATCTGTAAGATGTGTCACATCTATATAGCTATACTTTTAAATATGACCATTCTTAATCATGGTCTCATGTTCCACCAATGTGCTACTGCTGGCACATGAATTTAAAAAAAATATGTGTAGCCTTATATATGTCATCCATAAGGTGATAAATCTTTGAGCATTGGTAAAGTATCTGAGGTGAGATTGGATTAGGGGTCTCAACAACCTCATTTCAATCAGCCTTGGTATGGTTTACTAAAATTCTAGATTTTGTTGTGTGAATGCACAAATATGACCATTACAATATAGTAACAGTATAAAAGTAGGTTTCAAACTTGTAAAAAAAATATAATGAAGAGAAAATTCTATCCTAAAATTGTGGCTATGCTTAATGTGGGAATTGTCATATTATCATACAATTAAATAAATCATCTCAATAATAATAAAGGGAATACCACTAAGTATTTTCATTACTCTATGCAGCAAATCTTTAATTTCCAAATTTTAACACTAATATGTAGTAATAATATTTAAGATCACTTTTTAAATTTATAACCCAGAAACTAAGGATATGTTTTATGAAATTTAAACTATACTTATGAAATAAATAGAATAAAAAATATATTTTAATAGCTTAATTCTTTGATATTTGGTAATATAGATGTCCATTAAACTTAAATGATTGATCAAAACAGAATTTTACTATTCTCAGAATAAAGTACATAAACTGATAAAATTAAGTGCTGGGTCATATACCACAAGTGCAAATAAGTGATGTAATTTTGAAATAAAATAATAATAATAATAATAATAATAATAATAATAATAATAATAATAATAATAAAATAATAATAATAATAATAATAATAATAATAATAATAATAATAATAATAATAATAATAATAATAATAATAATAATAATAATAATAATAATAATAATAATAATAATAAAAACAAAGTTAATCTTTGAATAAAATAATTGATTCACCTTTTATTCGTGATATAGATTAGAATGGCAACAATAAATAAAAATAACAACAAAACAGTGATGGCCATTTCATTATTTATTAAGTTTCTCAAATGAATTTATAAAGCTTATTAAATAACATCTGTTATTTAGATGTTTATATCAATTGCATAAATATTAAAATGAAGACTATCTCTTATATGTTTAAATAGTGCATAATCATAATAACAACAACTATTATTACTCAAGCATTTTAAGACAATCTGTTTTGTTGGGAGAATCATATTAACTCTCAAACTTAAAAAAAAAAAGAATGGATAAAATTCTCTTCAAAGTTATAAGATATCTACGAGTGTTCCTTTAACCCATAAGAATATTAAAAAAGATAACAGTTTAATTCTACTTTGGTTTCCATATATATAGATGTATTGTTCTTGTTCTCCTAAAAAAAATTTTAATAACATATGCTAACAAATCCACTCTTAAAACAGAATTCTTGACTGACAATATATCTTGAATGATGTGTGACTCAAACTAAGTACTTTGTTATTAACAATAATAGAAAAATTCTAATAATTTATAATCCTTTTTTTTCTATGATAATCTTCATTTTAATATAAATGCTAAGAGGTTGCACTAAATATTTTTTATATGTATAATAAATATATATGTGCATATTATAAGTTATATAATGTTATTAAAATAATAATAATCGATACCTATTAGTATCATTTTTTTTATCTAAGGATACTGAAAAAAAATTTAGCAAACAAAAAAAAAATTATGTGTTTACACTTTAGCTAAACCAGTTATGATCAATCTTTCATATAAGTTATACTTTTTTGTTTATTGAGAGCAAAGGTAATTAATTATCTTGCAAGTTTTTTTTTTGCTTTCATTTGATGTTTAGGCTATGTTTTTCTAAGATGGCTAATAAAGTCTGGTTTAAGGACACTTGGATTTAGAGATAAGTTTCCATTAATTCTAAATATTGCTTCTACCAAATGATGAGCAGAATTAGATTGTCACACACACCCTTTTTTTTGGGGAGGGGGGGAAGCTTTCCAAACCCAAAATGGTGATTCTTTTCTCTGAGGTGGGGATAAGTTTGTTTATTTTTTTTCCACTTAGATATGTAAGTTTATATCAATATTATCCCATTGATGTATGATGGAAAACTACAGACAGGAAAGTGAAAAAACCTTAGATAGGTGGTTTATCTTCCAGTGCATCTCGAATGTTATATCAAACATAAATGGAAATATTCCTTTCAGATTTAAAAGTAGAGTTAATATGGCAGAAGTTTTTTTTTATCTTTTTTTTTAATATACTGGATAGAACAATAATATTTTTGTTTATATATATATTCATGGCTCATGTATTCTCTATATTTTTTATTGTTATCTACTAAATCCATGTTCACATTATATTGTTGACATTAATAAAACAATATGATGAATTTAATATAAATATTTTTAAATGGTTATATATATAAATTAAAATGTAAATTACAAACAATACATATATGACTCTAATTAATTTTCTTATTAATATTATTTATAGCATATTTTAATATAATTCAAACATTACTTTATTTCATCATTTTTTTATTGTTACTGTTGCCTTCTCATTAATATTAGATAAAAGATTAACTTTAAAAGAATCAAAAAATGATAATTATAATAATAAAATAACAATAAAGAAAAATCTCAAAATATTATATAAATATATTATTTTCTTTCATATTTTTATGACAATTGAGGGTAAGGATTCAGCTTTCCAATCTTTACAATATATATATATATATATATATATATATATATATATATATATATATATATATATATATATATATATATATATATATATATAATGGCCTATGTTTCACCATAGTGCATTTTCCTGTGACCCTATAATGGCCTGGATTCAAATTAGAGATAAGTAAAATTGAAGTGTGAAATAAATTGAAGATTTTTAAGTTGTTGAATCACAGTCAATCTAGCTAACCATTTAATATTGTTTAATAAATGGATATCTGGAAGATTTTTAGCTTATGATAAAACTAGATCAGAAAACCATTCAAACTCTCACTACTTAAAAATTATAAGCATTTTGAATATTGCTGCCCTGTTGTGAGCTATATAAATTTATTTAGCTTTACATAAATGTAGTTTTACTTCTCAATATTATGTATTGGCTTGGATCCTCGAAAACGTTAAGCCGATAAACTTTAATATTAATTTATATCTTCTTCTCTACTAACAATTATAAATAAGTGTTTTTTTGTTAGCTTTATATAATAATTATCACTATTTTTATTGACAAATATAGTATTAACAGTTTAGAATGTGTTAGAGATTTGTAGCAGACCAGATTAATTTTGAATATTATTTTTTTTATTGAAAAAAATATTTAATTACATAAGATTAAGCACTTTTGTTACTCTGAGAATAATGCTAATAATATATATCCAGTTACTGCTAGAATCTCAGACTGAAATAGCACAATGTAAAATAAATGGCAGAAGTTCATCAATATAAAAGAATAAAAATAAAATGAATATCTTGGATAATTATTGGTGGAATGACACCTAAAACTAAAAATTAAAATATTGTTCTATGTCATAACATGACAACTCTCCAATTTTTATTATTCATGGGAAATAAAAAATAATTATAAAGGAGTAACTTTTTTTTCTACAGCTCATCTACAAACTATAACCATGTACTATCATTTACCAGTAAATGTTGAATGTATAGAAATTTAAACTTTATTTAAACTTTTCAAATACAAACAACTTGTTAATAATAACACACAAATAGACAATAGTGTCCCTACATTGTCTATTTGCATGTTATTACTAACATAATGTTTATATTAAAAAGTTTGAATAAAGCTTATTTTTTATACATTGAACATTTATTGATAGATGATGAAAATGGTCCAGCATATTATCACATCTAATATATCATCATCACAAACCTTTAGGCAAATAATAAATGTATTAGAAATATTTGTGTTGTTGAAATGCTTATTTTTAATCAAAATATTTATTTAATTCCCAGCAAAGTGTTCTGATTAAAGTCTGATTTTCAGAAAAATATAATTATTTCATGTGATTGGCAGTACTTGTTTAGCTTATACGTAATTTATTTATTTTATATAATTGTATATGTTTATAAATTCTTAGACATAGCTTGCATAGAATGTAAATATTTTTTTTAAATTATAAAATAAATATCATTCAAAGAAAAATCAAGTGATTGTGTAATATATTATATTAGTTTTGGATTATACTTATTTGTTATAAAAACTAATTGATTCAAACTCAGCCCAATTAAGTACGATCATAAATGCATTATATTTTATACATAAAATATATAATTATAAAAATGTGCTTATAACCAGAAACATAGAACAAATAACATTCTAAATTATATAAAACAAATAGTTCTATTTGCGTTAATATGTATGTATATTCAAATGGTAAATAATTTTATTTTTTCAACTGCATTAAAAATCATTAAGAAAAAAATCATTTAAATGTTTTTCACTTTGCAAGGACACCTATTCAAATTTTATTACTCAATTTATTTTTAATTAAAATTTGATTTGGTTATTGCTTTTTATAAATAATTAAATTAAATGCTAAAACAATTTTAATTAGAAGTGATAAACTTTATTGATTATATATGCAGGTTTATATTGTACATCTATGTAGATGTTTGTAAATAAAATATATGTATATATTATGTGTACGGTTATATTTATGCATACATTAACATATGCTCAAAAAAGTCTATCACGATTTATTATGTTCTCAATAATATTTTAAAAATAATACGTTATTGTATGCATATATATATATATTTGCAAAAATCAAGCCATTGATACAGTTTTAACTAAATGTGTAGTAGACCTAAGTTTTAACAATCAAATTCTAGTTTGGTGAGATCGAAAGTTTGATTTGGGATACTCTAAGAAACAATTGGAATATATTCATTTCTTCATGTTCAAAATAGATGACTATTATCCATTTATAATTTTGTTTACCAGAATTGATGTTACTATATCTATCTATTATCAAACGGGATATGATCAGTTTCTATTTTTTAATAAGCATTCATTCAAAGCAATTATCATTCAGTAGATACATAAATGATCATTAATTACTCCTTATTTACATTACATTAATTAATTTTCATTAAATTTAAGATATAAACATTAAATTCAATAAAGTGTGTGCATAAATAATATCTTATATGCATGCACATTTGAATTATTATTTTTTAATATTTGAACTCTTTTGGTCATGCAAATTTATCTTGTACTTCTTAGACATTTTAATTAATATCAATGTTTATATCTTTAAAACATACTTATATGGTTGTATGAGGTAAAAATCAAATCTTTTAATTGGCCAACTCACAAACTGAAGACAAAGCCTATTGTTAAAACATATTCGCCTATAATATTAAATTCAACTCAGATACGTTTATAAAAAGTATATTACTAATTTTTCAGGTTATGAAGAGGACGGAAGTTCTTTCCAAAATAAATTGCTATTTATTTATTCTAAAATATTCAATTTCGGCAACATAAAAGCTATAATATAAACAAAAAGGTCGACTTTTACGTTATAGAAAAGTAAATATTTCTTTTAAATATTTCTTTAATATTTTTACTAAAATCTTCAATATTTTTCGAAAATAATTTTGTTTTTTTAGTTTTTTTTTTTAAAAAACTAGTTTAATTTCTGAAATTATATTTTTTTAATACTTAAAATTGCATTCGAAATGAAAATCTCAGCGTTTTTCTTTATTTTCTTTGATCAGGTGGTTTCTTTGTTCTTTCCAGCCAATCAGAATGTCTTTTTCAGCTGAGAGCATGCTAAGAACCAATCGCAAGTAATGTTCTTTCTTTGTTTAGGTTTAAATGCGTTTTTTTATATTTTACTTGTAAAATAAATCGGAAGAGGGCACCATCTTACAGAACTTTTAAAAACCTATTCAAAACTTATCAAACAAATTTTTTAGCATAAGAACTGGCAGAGTTAGAGTGATGTCAGATGTCTATGAGGAGCCTCGTAGGAGGTGGGAAAAGGGTTAATGACTCTTAAAATGTATTTCAATGAATCCAGGATTTGCAAATTAGACTCAGGTTTATTTAGTTCTCCAAACTCAGTATGATAAAGAAAACGCTTAGAATATGCATTATAATGAAAGAAAAATAAAAGGTCACTATTAGAATAATATGATCAATATTTACATATTCCAAATGTTATAGATATAGAGATCCATATATATGAGAATTCCTTATATGATGATTCACAAGTAGAAACCATCATTAATATTTGTATCACTTATTTTGATAACTGTAACTATTGACTATAATGATTGCTAGAAATGTCTATGTTTGTTTTAAAATAATTCTTACAATTTTATTATTTCAAGGATAGCTAATGTTATGAAAACAATATTGTCTTTGTGAAATTTACGCTCTGGAAAAAATACAATATAACTTTTATTCATTATGTAATTAAAAAAAAAAAACATTGATAGTATATGTTTAAGAAAGTATTTCGCCACACGAATAAACAATCTAATTCAAAAAATATAATTTATTTAGTACACAATTAAAAATAAACTTTAATAATATTCATTAATAAAATGCATTAAAAATAGTTGAAAATATGATTGACATGGCTAATTTTTATCAAGTATTCTCATAATAATGTTTAACAATCAAAGTATATCAGACTTTCATTGCAAATATAAACTAACTTTATTTAAAAAAACAAGTTTTATTCATCATGTAATTAAAAAAATATGTTTCATCATATATAATAAATGAAGTGCATTACCACTAAATAGGAAAAATGTGTGTATATATATATGTGTGTGTGTGTGTGTGTGTGTGAAAAAGTAGTTAACATTTTTATGTAATATTTTTGCAATAATAAATTTTCTTATTTATCTGAAGATTAAAAATACTATCACATAGAAATATGTATATGGGGGAGTTCCCAAAAGTAATTGAAGTAATCAATTTCAATTACTGTCCATTTATTGCAATACATCATTCTAAATGTATTTTTTCATTTTTTGAAATAGTCTAGAAACACTTGCACAGTGATGCCTTCTAATGCCTGCATCATTTTTTACCACTTCTAGGTCCACAAAAAATGTTTTGAGCCAACTTTTTATTCAAGAGAGTAAACGAAACACACAAGTGATGTCATGTACAAAAGGCTGATACATAAGCTGGATTATGCTGAATTTAAAAAATAAATTTACATTCTAAGCTTTGTGTTCTGATGTTTGGTTGCAGTGAAGCTTTCACTTCTTATTTTGCCCCAATATGGAATGTATACATTTTACTTAAATGTTTCAGAAGTTTCAGATAAAATGCCTGACATTACAAACTAATTCTGAAAAAAAAAGTCATTTGTATCAAAACAAAAATCTGCATTGATTTGACATTGGAGTTGCAATGTTTTTTAGGGATGAGATGAATTTGATTTTTTCATTAAACCATTCATAATCTTGGGTTTTTTGAGATTAGCTAGCTTGTAATCTGTTTCAAGCATTATAACTATTTATATTGCCATGGGCATTATCTCTAGAAAAAAAAATTACATTGATCCAACTTTTGAGCCACTACAAAAATTGATGAATCTGTTAAGCATCATGTATTTACATGGTGATTTTATTTGTTTGATTGATGCACAGAGGTCCCCACAGAACATTCATAGCAGCAGAAGTTTATATTACATGAGACTTGCTTACCAATGAACTATTATATTTATATTTGGGTCCCCTGTCATAAGTTTTAGTCATTACAACATAATTATATACAGTAATAAAATGCACTAAAAATATATATAAAAGTATATAAAATAATAAAACTATGATTTAATTATTCCAATTTTTAAAATACTAAATTTATGACTTAATCATCATGTTTGGTTTTGTTTTGCATAATTGTACACAATAACAGCAAAAAAATATTTAAATTACAATTATTAATATTATTAAAATTAGAACTATAATTCAAACAGTTACTATGTAAATGATACAAAAGAATAACATTCAAACATGGAAGAATTAACCAGTTAGAAAATTTTTATTATTAATGACATTTAATATCCAATTCATTTAAGTAAATAAACATAAAGCTATTTAATTCTTCAAACAAAAGTTAAAGCAATAATAATGTTATAATAATACATAATATTATATTATATTCTTAATGGATTCATAATTTTTACTGTTTTTAAATGCTTTTTTATGCCACTTCCAATATGTTGACTAGCTACTTGTCTTCATAATGGCATGAATGTTAACATATTATTTTATTCTTTTATGATATGCAATTAATAAAAGTCTTAAAAATTGTCTTTCATAGTATAAGTAATTGCTGCTGAGTAGTCAAAATGTGGGGGGGGGGGGGAGATTAAAGAAAGTTTGGAATATGTTTATCTTTTAACATTATGTAATTATTTATATTTATCTGAAGATTTATGATGATAAAGTTTTCCTTATTTTTATATATTTCATATAATTGAATTGTTCAATATTTTTGGAAAAATGTAAATTTTATCTATACTTTTCAAATATATTACACTAATTATATTAACACACATTAGTATAGAGCATATACCTTAGAAATATACTATTCTTCTCTTTTCTTCAAGTGTCTCTGAGCTAATCAGTAACATTCTTAGCATGAACATTGATCTCATAACTTTATATTTGTTAATAATGAAGTTAAAGTAGCATTCTAAGCAAATAGGTTATTTCCCCCCAAACAGTATGATATAGCATTATTTTGATCAACATTATTTTCTTGCAAAATGGTGAGTTCCAATTCTTAACTATTTTTGAGAAATCCAATAATGTTACACATCTTCTGCAGCCCTTCTTAATTATCTTATCAACGAATCTCTATTAAATATTCTTAAACAATAATTGAGAGACTGCTATGTTTTAATGACACCTCTTAGAAAACTTGATGATGCTTTTTCAATGAGCAATGCTTCAATAATTCTTTAGATATTGCTCAAGTGTTATTACATTTTATTACAATTTTAATACATTAATTTCCAATGATAATAATAACATTGTGTTATATTATTGAAGCAATCAAAGATGTCACAATTATTCTTTCTAACATTTGTACAAGTATATATATATATATATATATATATATATATATATATATATATATATATATATATATATATATATATATATATATAT
>JAQFVV010014732.1:0-28497 GCA_028023455.1 Epiperipatus broadwayi
TGAAGATGTGATGGCAGGCGTGTAGTTTGAAATTATTTATTTAAAACATTTTAATAATAAATCATTTACTAATAATATTTGGTAAGATTTAAAATTTAGTAACAGGATTTTCTGATACTGTTAGATATCAAAGAGATATATTTATTTATATAGCTGATATAATCTAGCTACCTAAAATTCTCAAGCAAGTATTTCTGGGGCATGCCTTTAGGGGTTTATACTTTTGCAATACAAGAGTCTAAAGTAAGATTTATAATAGTAGCAGTGGCCATATATTTATTTAATTAAAGATATTTACTAATAACTAGGGGCAAACACTTATTTGAGAGTGAATTATGTCACTAATGCAGGGACAGAGTTATACATAGAATAATAAAGTTTATAAAAGAAACATGTGGTACGTCTAGAAAGGTGATAGGAAGTGGCAGTATATTGAAACTGCAAAGCCGAGAATGGGTTTAGAACAACGAGCTGGCATTTGCCGTAAGCCCAAAGAGGTAAGGTATCACATAAGCATAACCAGGGGCAAGTGGTTTATGCCATGATTGTCTGCTGGCTGCATAACTTTTGTCAAGCCCTATGGGAGCATTTATTATGTCTGCTGGTGTAGGGCAACTGGGATTAATTTCAATCCTAAAGAATCCGAAGTATTCAAGGCTTGTAATGGGTCATCGCGTCTCTAAAACATAACACATATATAACATACAGATGATTCTGTTAAGATTTAAATATATTTTTATAACTTGGCCCTACACTATCAACATTTAATAAAGAACATTTGCGACTCTCAAAGAAATGCGATTTATGGAATTATTAATTAAAATTTAATAAAATAGAAAACAATATGTAAACTGGGTGAGTATTATAACTAATACGTCAGCCATTTTCTAAGCAGTAGACCTCTGCATTACAATAAATGAAGCATTGAATGTGTGTCAATTTATACGAAAATAGTAAGTAATTTATGGAGGTAAATATTAATGAAGATTTGACACGCATCCACTGTTTCAAGCAATCATAGATTTAGACTTAGAAAATTATAAGCATGCTATAATTATATAATAAAATGTAGATTTTAGAAATATGTATCCAAGAAAGAAAGAGTAAGGCAAGTTAGATTATTAGAGAAATTTGCAGGAGGAATTAATAATTAAATGTATAGTTTTACAAATGAGAATTTTACAGTTTATAGTTTATAAGTTATATAAAGAATGAGCTATAGCATGATATTAGTAGAGTACTCTAGAGCTTGGGCATTACAGGTATCTGTTTTATGAGACATTTCTGATTCAGTGGTCAGTAGCAAATTGTTCATGATTCTAGCATTAGCAGTTCTTTCCAGTATTTAGATGATTTAGTTATTTGAATAGCGGCAGCAGCTTTCTAATTGTTCGAAGCAGCAGATCTTCTTTGGTTGATTTTATGGAAGGCACGGGCATAGGTTATCAGCAGACAATTGACCATCTCTGGGGAGAATAGTCTTTGGTGCTTTCTACTCATGCATACTGTGGCACGTAAAACAATATATATCTTTGGAGATTCTCAACTGATCGAGAGCAAAGCTAAAGTTCAACTGAAAGTCCTTAAAAAGTTCAAAATGGCCTCTCTTCCTGATCCTATCTTTTTAACTTTTGTTATATTTATTTATTTTTAATATTGCTACACACACAATTTGATACCAAAAAATTTTTAATTTGGGTAGGATAGAGTGGTGGGTGAGATGATAGAAAAGGTGAAACTTAAGATTTGAATGTGAATCTTACTGTTTCAATATTTACTCTTTTTAATAATGTTTATAATTTTATATTTAATGTATTTGAACTAAGATATTTTAAAAATTATATCTGTTGTGTTTTTTTAATTTAAAATGGTGATCTAAGACCAGAGTAGTTTAAATGATTTTGAAGAAAATGGTGGGCTAAGATTTAGTTAGAAGCTGAACAATGTCAACCTAGCCACATAGTAAAAAAAATGATATCCTAGCTACAACAAGCCTTGTTTTTATTCAATAGTATTACTGACTCTGTATCTATGTTTTAGCCTGACTTGGAGAATTATTAGGTTTTAAAAAATAGATAAATTTATTACGTGCTTGAAAACTGAAGAAAATTTGACTGTAAATCACCCTAAAAAGACAAGATTGGTAAACTCAATAATGGAAAGCAACAAGAAAGAAAATTGAAAATTGCAACTATCAAAGATTAATTTTAAAAAGAATCATGGTAAAGGTAGTTTAATGTGCATATTATATTTACATTAATAAATAATTTTGACATCAAATAACAATTGGTAATAATTAATAATTTCATTTGTTGTTTTTTTTGTTTTATTCAGACATATTTTTTTCTTTATATTATTTTCTCTCCAAAATTATAATAACAGTTTTAGCTAATTAAAAATTTGTAACTTTATTAGTTAAATTTATATATATATAATTTGTCATATTGAATAATTTTATTAATTTCACATTTTTTTGAAACAACTTTTTCTTTATTCATTTGATTTTCCTTCCAAAATTATAAAAAGGGGTTTCTTTACTAATTTAGAATTTCCTTATCTCTGAGTGTGAAAAATTGTTTTCCAACTTTAGTTATTAAAAAAGAAATAATTTAATGAAGGCAAAGGTTGATTAATTTAATGAATAAAAATCAACTGTTTTATATGACATATTTTTAAATAAAAATGTATAAGTTTGAATTATGATAATGTCATGTCATTTTTTAAAAAAATTTTAATTATTAATCAGTTAGTTTAGTAAATAATTGTGTAAAAATATTCTAGTATACTTTTATTCCTCTAACTATCTGTTCTAATAATTGGCAGTGTAAGTGACTTTATTTCATTACAGCTTAATGTTCTAGATATTTTTAAAGTATCTCAATAAAGCTATTCAATTATAGTAGAGTAAGCCTATAAATTTTTACTTTCTCTTTACAGCCTCTAGAGTCTTTGCTTCTTGAGCCAGTTTAGAGAAATAATGATTAATTGAGTTATATGGATGTTATAGAGTTCATGTTGGTGTTTGAACATTCAGATAATTCTCTGGATGATGCAAAAATATGATCTTTAAAGTGCATTCATTGCATTTTATTTTTTACATAATATTTGTTTATAATTGACCTATACACTCATGGTACCATAAGACCAGAGCATTGATGATGATCAAAATGTATTAGTATTCCAGCATTAATTTTTATTATTTTTATGATAAATATTTTGGCACTTTAAGATGTACATCCAGATAATTGTTTGTATATAATGCCCTAGATTTAGGCAGTATTCAGGTAGAAGCTTTCTCCTTTATAATGTATCTTTTAAATCTAGTCACAAGGTATGACTGTTGATTATTATTAATATAATTTCTGGTGATTTAGTTATTACTTCTTATTAGTATAACTATCTATACTTTTGTTCTATGTTGACTCATGCTTTTTAGGTGATTATATGCTCTTATATATTTATTCCTTTATTATTTGCTTATTATATTTGTATTTTATTGGAATGATGATAATTTCCCATCTTCCCATATTTACTCTCTATGTTCATACCATTACAATATAAGACATATATCAAAATGGTATGTATGTATATACTGTAAAATTTTATTTTTTTTGTCATTGTTATTATTATTTTATATTTAAGTATACATAATAATATTCATTTAAAAAAATCTAATAAAATTAATTATTTTTATTTAACTTTAATACTTTTATTTGATTAAAATTTATTTACTAAAGACTTAAGGCATAAATTAAAGAGAGAAATATAGTATATCGTTTGATTGTTTGCTAAAAGGTAGTACAATATAATAAGACTTATACTTTAAAGTTAATTTTTTTAAATAATAAAAATACCAATTTTTATTTAGTAATTTATATTAAAAGCTTAAAACTATCAAACATTGTGCTCTAAATTGAAATGTGCTAAATAATCATATAAAACTTGTTTATGAACTGATGCAAAAAATTTCTTAAACAATATCTTTGGATTGGCTTCAGATTACGTGTAGCAATATAATTTAATGTTTACAGTTTCAGATTATATGTAAAAATATATCATTTGTCTAATGTCTACAATTTCTTTCAAAATTTTTGGTGTTTTTAATTATACATCTTCAATTTCTCAGGAAAAAAACACTTTAATATTATGAAAGGGAGAATTAAATGGAGTTAATTGTATTTTTTTCCCATGTGTTAAAACATCAGTCAGGAAGCAAACCCAGGACAACTGCTTGTAAGGTACCTGTGCTGACCACTCAGCCACCAACGCTTGACTAATTAATTGTAATTATAATACCACATTGCATAAAATTAAGTGTAATTTATTTGAAAAATCCACAATTGGCTATTATTTACTTTTTTAATAAAATAAAAAATAGCAGTTAATAATTTGAAATAATTTGTAACCATTAATTTGGATAAACCAAAAGAGTTCCTCCTGAAATTTTATATATATCATAGTTTAAATAAAATTAAGGGCTGATACATTATATTAAGAAAAATTGATCTCTTATTCCAAAAGTAATTCTCTTTATCCAACTTTAGAGCCTAATATTAAAAATTTGAGCAAACAAATGAACATCAGATGGCAGTACTATATTATCCATTTTCCTTGACATTGTAATCTAGAAGTCATCTAATGTTAAGACTTAAATAATGTCACTAGATAATAGAGGATGTAGGTAACAATGCTATATCTGGTGTCCATTCATGTTTACAGTAAATGTCTCAAAGTACATAATAAAAGTAATCTGGAAAAAATATGTAATGTTTTATTGAAAGTAAAATAGTGTCATACTGTGAGTCTGCCTATTTAAACTATTTATTTTATTAGAATTTATATAAAAGAGACATTTTTTATAAACTTTGTACATCCCTCTATTTAATTTTCAAATTATTTTCATTATTTAATGCAGTAATGTTGTAATACAAAATATTTGTGTTATTATTTTTGAAAGCATCATCTGATATTTTAATTTTCCATAATTGTTTTAAAAATACATTCATTAATATGTTATTATTGCAATGACTACGATGAATGGTGATGTGGAAAAGTGTTGCAGATTTTTTAGGTATGATGTTAGAATAAGTATGATTTGGAGTGAGTAAACTAATAACAAATTTTAGAATAAAAATGAATATTTTTAAAAAAGAGTGCATTATAGATATTCTTTATTGAATTAAATATTAAAGGGAAAAAATATTAGAATTGTCTATCTTAGATATATCTGAAAGTTGATAATATTTTATAAATCATTGATCATATAATCATATCATGATTTTTATACATTAAATAAATATACAATTTTGAAATTATATGCATAACTTAAATAAATAATTAAATTAAAGCTATTACCTTTTTAATTTAATCCTCTCATAACTTTAATTAACATTTATAAGAAAGTAATAATTACATTAATAAACATCATACAACTATCTCTGCTTAGACTCAAAATATGCCACTAGAAGCCATTCTAGAAACTTAAATAATCAATGTATACTAAATGTAGTTTTATTATATCCACATTCAGAACTATCATTTAAATATCTAGATATATCTAAGTTGGTCATTGTCACTAATCATCTTGATCATATTATGTGTCTGAACTACTCAGTTATTATGTGTTTCACATCTGGCAGTTAATTTTTATTATTTTTTGTTATTAAGATAGAATATTAAAATTCAAATCAATTTAATGCTTTAATTTCTATTAAATTCACATTATAGTTATATAGATTAGACACTAGGCTGAAACTAAAGGTCTACACCTTTTGGCTAAGATAAAATATAACAACAAATATCATGACTATCTCAGCATACATTAAACATATTCTGCAAAAAAACATTTCATCTCATTCCACACCATCTATTGCAAAAAAATATGGAACATTATATTTGTTAATATATATGATTTTATCCCAAATTAAAAATGTCTATACTTATTATTAAATTGACAATGAAATATATATGTACGATTACTGGTCTAATGTTATGTCTACATTTTTATAGCAGCAATTTGGCTTAAATTAAAAATATTAAAAGGTGTTGAAATTTCAAACTATGAGCTTAATAGTAAAAAAAAATTTGACTACTTGGTGGGAAGTGCATTTGATGCAGGTGGTCTAAATGGATTAAGTCTAAGCTTTTAATGATCAATATCATAACACAAAACTAATCTGGGAAAGTGTATGTGATAACACTAGATGTGAATATAGTAACACTACCATTCAATATTAATTAAATATAAAAGTTTACAATAATTACTTGTAGAGCAAAATTAAAAAATTGCTTTTAGCAATATAAATTACAATTAGACTGATATTAAATTAAGCTTTAATATTATTTTATACATAAATAGATGATTATATAATGAACCTCATCAAACCTAGGTAAATAGATATATTAAATAAAATAAAAGTAAAGGTTGTGTTGTTATATCATTCCACACCCACCCACACCCATTTCTATATGCTATCATCTTTTTTCTATATAATGAAAACTATTATAATTTATTTAAAATGTGATGTAAATATAATAATATGGTCCTTATTTTTCACACAAGTTTATACATAATTTTTTACATACAATTGAGACTTGGTCATTTGATGAGTCTTCAATATTATAAAAAAAATATATAATAGAAATAAATTAATAATCATATGATTTACACTTTGACAGTTTATAAAAAGTAACAAAGTTGGAGCTCAACTCCCAGACCCTGTATATTAGAGTTTGCACTCTACTATTGCACCAATCCATGAAGACATGTTTTACAATTTAATATATATTTAGTATGATTAAATTCTCTAGAAGTGATATGATGTGTGAACACAACTGTCATAAATCGAGAATGTAATAATTCCATTTAATGAGTCAGAATGGAGATTTCTTTTTTGTTATTCAGCTAAAAATCAAATAATAAAGTTTTGCTTTTGAATTTTTATTTTCCAACAGCATGAGGCATTTATTGATTGTATTAAAAAAGAATCATAAAATAATATTAGATCAGATAACTTCATGAATGTCAACACTGCTAAATATTAATTATTTTATAAATTTTGGATTTTCTATTATTTTGGATATTTTATTTAGTTATCACTCAAAAATTACCTGTTTGAATTGTAGTTGTTATTTTAAATTCTCATGTTTATTGTTGATTTTAATTTTATGTTAGACAAAACGTGTAAAATTTGTATAAAATAATAACTAAAACAGAATGTTCAAAATAATAAATAGAAATAATTTAATATTACTCAATATATATATACATCCATGCATTTCTTCTTCTAAAACACTTTAATTTTATTTGAATCATACTCATTATCACAATAAGTTATCTAACATTTTAGCTAATACATATGGCCAAGAATCAATTAATTAAAAGAAAAAATTATAAAATAAAAATTTTATAATTTTTTAACATAACAACATACACACATTATTTATTTATATCACAGTTTCTTTAATTACATAATCTTAGTGTCTTGGCAAAATAACAAGTATATAAGAAAAGGAAAATATGAATTCTATAAAGTTAATAGAATATATATATATTGTCTATCCTGAATAAGATTTAAATAGTCATTATCATATTAGAAAAATTACTATCATAATTTTATGCATTAGTAAATGTTTGCAATCATCAAGTAATGTTTATCTTAATTTGGGAAGTTATTATAAACACACCCAAAATAAAAGCAATTTGTGATTTGTTTTTATTATTTTGTTTTAAAAATAATGTTAAATTTAAAATATTATTATGAAACTATTTATAAATTTAAAGACATAGATTTTAATAAAGATTACAATAATGTTTTGTCTATTCATATATTTAATAACAATAAATGTTAATAAATAACTAAAAAATTACATCCTCATGGCTATGTATGAATGTATATGCATATATGGATTATTTTGTAAATTTGAGATTCTTGTATAGGTTTTAGATTGCAAATGTTTTAAAAGTAATATTTATTAAAAAATATATTATTTGTAATAATATTATTGTTAAACTGAGATGTATTTTGTTTTAAAAAAAAAGAAATTGTAAAATTGTTATTTTTATTTTGAAATATTTAAAATATTATTTTTTGTTAAAATGTAAAAGAAACATTGTAGTTAGAGATTCTGGCTTGTATTCAAATGAACTCTTGTAAAAAGAAATAATAATTTCTTTTAAATAAAAGGTATAAATTTTAAGTTTATCATTAACAAACATATCTTGTCAATGCTCTCAATATTACATAAATAAATAAAGTATATAAATTACCCATGATTTAACTTGGAGTTTGGGGTACTCACTTGTTTATTTGACTATATATATATATATATTAGTTATATCAACCACTTCAATTAATACTGCCTTTTACAATAAATGTTTTTTTAAAATGTAATATGTATATATTTCTAAAATGTTTAGATGAATAACAATATGAACTGCTAAACAAACAATTTAACATTTACTTCAAAATGACATATATAATATTTAAGAGAAACCTGAAATAACAATGAAAAAATGGAATTTACCTATGATATTCTTAAAGAAAGTTTTTAAAGTACTGATAAAGTTTCAATCCTGTGAGTTAATACACTTAAACATCTATATTTATGTGTGAATTCCAATCAATCAATAATTTACCAAGGATAAAATAATAATTTACCAAATAGAATAATTATAAGCTTTATAAAAGAATGCTGGAAAAGTTTAATTTACTAAAATTAATATAGATATATATCTTATGCCAACAACTGAATTACATAATTTGCACAAGATTTTAACTTCAAATGGAGTAATCATAAATTTGTATAATCATTAATCATTTTCAAAGAATAATACTTATTAATTAACATTAACTACAATATAAAATCTTCCTAGGAATTATTAATAATCAATTTGTTGAATAAAACTACAGATACTTTTAAATGATATGACCTTTTGCAATTATTGAATTCTAAACCACCATCATTTTGTGGCTTTTCCTTGGAGACTTTCTCCATGCTAACTTAATAAAAGCAAATTATAGACTGGAGAACTCTTTGTGCAAAAATACTAATTATTTTTAATGCAAGATGAATATTTTATTTACATAATGATTATTTGATTATTTTCTCTGGTTTACAACGTCATTTAACGTATATGCATGTGTGACTGAATGCATAAATAAACCAAAAGAAAATTTTAATAGATAGTTTTAGCTTTACATTTAAGTAATCATGATAGATTTTATTTCATAATTTGTTTTGTTTGCTGATAAATGGTCAATTGGCAAACTGTAACAAATATATATATATACTAAAACAATAAACCTAAAGCATGTGCGGTTGAAAATGCCTTAGTAAATATTACTTATGTAATCAATGTGCGTTAAATATATATATATATATTGTGACCATTAGTTTCTTCTGTGGAATAACTAACGAGTGGTAAATTATGTGTAATCTTAGTTTTAAATAGTCTAAGAAGAAAATTTTTTTTATCAAAGTTTTAAGTTAAATAAAAGTTGATATTTTGTTTTTAAAAATAAAAAATCTTAAATCCCAAATATATAACATATAAACAAAAGTATGTTTATACTTTTTCAAAATTATAATGTATAAGTAGAGAGAAGGAAGGGGTTGATTGTCTTGTGTGCACTATAAAACTTTAAAACAGTCAATTTTATAAAAGATTAAAGATAAAAATTAAATCAATGATATTTTAAGAGTGAAAGTTAATATCACAAGTAAAATTTTAACTTGCTAATTATAACGATTAATTAATATTTAATTATATGGAGAGATAGCTCTTCAAATTCAAAAGATTATAAAGTAAGTTTAATGTTAATTAAAATAACAATAAGTACATCACTAGTAATTATTATTTATATGTGTGTGATGTATATAATTTTAGTTATACAGAAATTCTTAAGGTATTATACATCATTCAGTATATCATTAGGTAGTGTATTGAGAGAGTTGTTATTTTATATTGATTTTAAATAATTTCCTTATTGTTTTCACTCATAAATCTTTAATCAAAATTTAGTCTATTCATTTTTATTGTAATATTTTTTTAATATAATTTTACACCATTTTTTCTACATTTTTTGTTCAAAGTGAGAAAATCTCTCAAGCATACATGGTAAGGGAAGATTTGTGAATAATTAATGCCCAGATTAAAGTTGACAAACCAATTAAATTTTAATTCTAGAGGTCAAAGAGTAAACATGTCAGAAAAGTGATTGACAAGCAAATTGAATAAACATCAGCTCATATTTTGGGCTGGGTCTTCTCTAAAAATCTAGTGTCAAGTGAATACACACCAATTCCACTTTTCAGTCTATCACCTGATTAAATTTATCAGTTTTTTTTTAAAGTGTACATTTTGTATTTTATCAATGGAGCATTTAATAGGCACACTTATTTCCTTTGTAAAGTCAATTGGTGCCAAAATTTTACCAATCTAACAAGAAAATCAATACACTATGCTTAATTCAACACATTCAATTTGGAAGTTTCAATCTACACATCAGAAAATGTTTCAGGTACAGACTTTTAATGATAATTATCTTTTCTTAAATAATTTACTTATTAAATTTAGATAGATCATTGCAGTGCAAACTTTTCTTAATATTAATTCTATCTGGAATAATGTGTTTTTAATCTTGGAATGAATGATTTATTACAAACTTTTGTAATATTTCATTCTGCTTCAAATATTTACTTTTAAATACTTGGATGAACATGTTATAAAATATAATCAAAGCTGAAAGAGTAATAAATGCCAATTTTATAATTATATTTCATCACAGACATAATAAAATCAAAAGAATAATTTATATTTTTTATAATTATTATTATTATAAAATAAACCTTTTGTGTCCTCGTGAGAGAATAGTTGTAAAAAGAAAGTTGAAAACTCTAGTCAAAATAACCTAATGAATATGAGAATAAAGAAATATTAAATAAACTTTCATTGAAATAACTTTTAAATTACATTATATTGAGCATCTAGTCATGTTAATTATCTTTAAATGGAATAAGTTATGTCTAAATTGTTACTACATGTTTTAAAAATAGTATAATAAGCATCTATTTTAAAGTGAATCTCAAAATAATGGAAAATCAATTCAGTGGATAACGTTGTTCTTAAAGCAAGAAAAAATTAAATTAAATATATGAGAATTAATCAGGAAATAAATGATATAATTATTAAATACGTAAATTACTATAATATTTGATTAATAAAAGTAAGAGAATCCAGATCTAAAATTAATTACAATTTTAGATGTGTGCTTAACTACGATTTTGTACCAATAAACATTTATATTTTGGACAACTTCGATAGTATTCTGCCATGGCCATTCATGCATTTTTTTTCAGTTAAAATAATACATATCTTCTCTTAGGATAATCTACACTTCAGAGAAGGATAATTGCCAGAATCACAGTATACTAAAAAAAAAAAAAAAAAGACTATACATAAAAAAAAATTATTATATTTATTATTGCTTATTATATTTATGTTAGTATGTTTTTAGTTAAGAGTTTAAAAAAATTTGACCCAATGTTAAATCCAGTTTAAAATTTGAAAATAATTCATTCATAAGTGTGAAGTATGAAAAGATTTATAAAATATTGTTATACTAATAATTTTAGATCAATATTTTCACATTTGTTTAATATTCATATATTTAGTATTTTAATGCAATGTGCAAGAGTATAAGTGAGTTATTTAAAATGTGTATTTTAAAATTATATGATGCCTATTTCTTAGCCTAGAGAATTATCTTTTAAGCTAAAATGTATTCTTAGTCATATTAGACTAATTGGTACATGCATCAATAATATTATACCCTTTTATGCTATGTGAGAATGCAAATGACCTGTGTTTGTTGAGGTGAATGTAGTTTTAACCGCCGCAAAAGTATGAGATTGAGCATAGTTCGCTCACAATTAAATAATTTTTATCTGAAAGTATTTTTAGGAGATCGAGGACTTGATCCCAGCTCTAATCTTGTTTTATGGCTTTGTAACAGAAATATTTTTATGTTTTTGGTGTGTGGTGTTTTTAGCATGTCTCTTATATATGTGCAGAGACAAGTTCCTCACATAATTTATAGCCTCATGAAAAAGGCAATTCTTAAGTCTATGCTAGCACCAAGAAGTTATTATTAATTTATTCTCTCTTATGAAAGCATCATTTTTATTATTACCCAAGAGTGTATGATAATTTCATGCTTATTGCTTGTTAGGTCGTTTCATACTATTAAAAAGTAATTATTTGTTTAGGGACTAAATATAATATCATATTTGTAAATTGATGTATTGAGTAGCTAAGCTTTGTTCTAGCTTGTGTTAGAACCATTATGTATTCTAAATTTATGTTCACAAATTTGAATTCAGGCAAGCAGTATGCATCATACCAGGTTCATGCAGAAACAAGTCGTCACTGAACTAGTAAGAAAGAGATAATAATCTCATGTTAGGCTATAGCAGTAGATACATATATATGTGCATAGATATAGTTATTGAAATATATCAAAAATTATCAGACATAATTTGAATACTAAGTTATGGATATAATAGTTCGCAAAATGCGTATAAACTCAAATAGTAGAAGTTAAATTAATTTTTATTACATTTAAGATATAAGTTTCTTAAGTAACTTAATTTTAGTATCTTGAAAATATAAATGTGTTCATAAACTGAGTAAATATTACAGTAAAATTTTATGGCCTTTAAGCTAGTTAATGCGGTTAGCAATAATTATATTTTACATAATGTTGCTGAAGCACCGCTTCAGATATAACCAAATAAATGTTAAACGATGTATTATGGGTCAAAATAATTATAAATCATTTATAATTTAAAACAGTGATTAGCCCAAAGATACTTGTATTAAAGGTTATTACTGGGACAAGCTATGTATTAGGGTCACTAAGTTTATATGAGTCTGTAATCGTAGCCAGTATAGATCACTTTTGTAAATGGTTTTAATTGTTATTTTATATTTTCCTTATGTTGGGATCGCTACAATGTTGACTTGGATTGTAGTCTTTTTTTTTTCTTTTTATGTAATTTTTTAATAAATATTTGTTGTTTTTAAATTTTAAACTTGTGTCTCATGTCTTAATGTTTTGGATATCCAGAGCCTCACAACATTAGAATCTCATAATATTTACAAATTGATAATATTCATCAATTCATCGTAGTCATTAATTTTCATTATCCATTAATACTAAAGGTATAACATAAAAGAATTAATAGAAATAACTCATATTTCTAGCACAGATTGGTCACGAAATATCTTCATTAATTGTTACTGCTAAAGTTATCATTTTTCACTTGTTAAAATTTGAAGATTTAAAATAATGGGATATACGTTAAAGATTTAATGATTACTTGGCAAACAGATAAGCGAATATTTTAATTGTAAATTTAAAGTTTAATTGTTCAATTCGTTGCATTTCTACTAATATTACGAGTGGATATAAAATCCCTTCTCCATTCTTGATATTTGGACTTCCCAGCTTTAGTGAGATTAGACATTAGCTCTAAAAGAGTGTATGTCTATTCAATTTGTATTGGTTGGGATAGAGTCCAAAGGTCGGCAAGGAACTGAAAGATGATTAATTGTTGCACCTCACCATAAGTCAAGACCGTGAAAACAGGAGCATTTACGATTCTAAAATTTTGAGGAACAAGATGATCATTACTATAGTGTTAGATAATACAGAGTGATTGAGTTGATAAATTGTACATTCCACTTCTGTATGCGTAAGTGATATCGCATGGAAAAGTCATAATTTGGGAGATGGGATGGAGAACATAAGCACTAATATCTAAGATTAAAGTAATTGTAAATGAGGGGGGTGATCGATGTGGAGAATGAAGAGATAATTAATTTATTTGTAAGGAATAGGGGAGACTAAAAATTTCCACTTGTTTTAGTTAAGTCATAAGATTTTAATAATTTGTATTAGTATAATTTTATGAGTTCTCCGCATGGATTACTGATCCATTTCCATTCGTTACGCACGAAAAATAAACAATAACATTATTGTAGTTGCCACTGGAGATCATATAGCTATGTGGGTTTGTGGAGGAAAGTTGCTTTTATTTTTAAATAATTTATTGTAAATTTATTTGTACTGAGTTCAAAGCTAAAGTAAGTAATACATTATTTATAATTTAAAATATTACTAAGATTATATTTTTTGGGGAAAAGATTTAATAACTTGCTTCCTCCACAGACTTCCCATTTATTAGATGATGATCATCTTGGGTGGGTGCTATATTTAAATGTACAGTTGCAATTTGGCACCCAGGTAAAATACCTACATTACATTTTACTTAGCTGTCCGTCCGTCTTGTCTTGTCTAAAGAGAGTTGAGTTTACTATATATATATATATTGGACACAACATGTAAATAATATTTTCTTTATGATTCTTTTAAAATGTATAATGTATTTGGACCACCTTATATTTCAAACAGATATAATATTTTATAAAACATTGATTTAAATTATTAAAGTATACTAATTAAATTGTCTTATTGTTAATTTGGAAATAAAATTATTGTTATTTATTAAAATTGAGTGAAGAGTCTTATTCAAATTAGTAGATATATAATATAATCATCATAATTTAGAATCTCTTTACAAACATAAAATTTGATTTAGAAAATAATATGTTTTATTAATATATTAGAATTTAATAATTAGAATGAATGAATCTAATGTTTCATGAATATCAATTGATATAAAATCTAGTTAATAATTCTATTGTAATAATATTTTATATAATCATCAAGCTTAATAACTATTTATTCTTGAATATAATATAAATTAGCACATAGTAATATAATAGTTATTTATGAATGAATACCAATATTAACTATTAATTAATATATCTGTCATAATTTTCAAATACATTATTTTATATTGGATATATAATACAGAATGAAGTTGAGTTCATATTTAATATATAAAATATTATAAATAAATTTTTACTACATTTATTATAGATTTTGGATTGTTTCATTCATAGAGTGTAACCTTTTTTAATTTTATTTCATTTATAACGGTCGGGGTGGATAAGGAATCTTCCCGTAACTGCCATACAGGGGTGCCACCAGGCCATTCAAACCTAAAAAAATTTATATAGTAGGCAGAAACTTAAGTTAGGATCCAATTTTATTTTATTATAGACCATAAGCCCCAGTCACTAGCTCGTGGAGCAGCAAAGATAATGTATACTTTATTTTTAAAGAAAGAAAGATAAAAAATAATAAGCCTGCCAGATTAACAATACACAGAAACATTTATTTTGCACATATATAAAATTTAGAATTATTTTAGTAATACTTTATAATTAGATTTACATTTTAACTTCTGATTTTATAAGTTCACACAGATGAAATTATTAATATTTTATTAATGTGTCAAGTATGGATAGAATACATAGATTGCACTTGAAAAAGACAATATTCTATATCCCTTATTTAATCCCAGGTCAAAAGTTTGCAATCAAACTAATTCCAATCTATCTGATATATCGATGAATTCAATGCAGCATGAATATGACAGCACAATAGCACACTGTTAGAAATATACATGTGAACAGCATGGTTATTGAGAAAAATGTCTCTCAACCAGTATAGGAATGCTACATCTGTCTGGTGAGAAGAACAATAAAAAAAGAAAACTCCATAGGAAGAGATTGCAGTCCTTTTTGCTATATTACTATCCCATTCCATAGGTTAAAGGGGTGATCCAAGGAGCAGGGAATACCATCGGCTTCCGATAGTTAGTGAGAAATGGTATTTATTTTGTCCAAGTGCGACATATAATGTGATCCTGCATATAGCAGATCTTCATGCTACATTTCTAATTACATCAATACATCCAATCCATTGACCCAATTTAACTGTAAAACAAATAACCTAAGATTTACCCTCCCTTAAACTAATATAACTTTACAAATTTATGCAGCCATTCATGCCCAACTTAAATTTAACATGATTGAATTACAAGTTTTAGCTTAATGTGAAAAAAACATAATAAACACTTAAACGAATGGAAAATTTAAATTAATGGAAATGAGTTTTAAAAAAATACATTCAATAAAAATAATTATGAATAAATGATTTAGTTTGGTCAGATAGGAATTTCTGTTTAAATACTGGGAAAGTTTTACAGTTAAAGTTCATTAACTATAGAGTTCTTACAGTTTAAAGAGAAAAAGTCCATACCTTCTAATTGCTTGTAATTGGGATCCAGTATTGTTTTTAATTCTGTAGGTCCTTTGCTGCAGCTGATTAGTTCTTTGCAGGCTTTTATTGCAGGACCCTGATGTCCTGGGGTCCACAATCTAGGAAAATGATATTTCATTTCTTATTTTAGAAAACTGAAGAGATTGAAAGTGTGTCTTTTCAATTTCTTCTCCTTCAACTCTCCTGGACTTAATACATATAGCACACATCATTTATTTCCAATCTTTTCCTTTTTATATTAAAATTGCAGATTCACTCAACATGATGTCATGATGATTATTCTTTCACTGAGGTCTGTTTCCTGAGGAATTTTTTTTATTGGCTATTCTGTTCCTATTGTTTTTCTCTCCTATCTGATCTTTAATTATAAATTTTGAGATGCCCAAAGGCTAGTTCACTTTGATTAATTAAAATAATCATTTCCATTTTACACAATAGCATTAATTAAATTATTTACATTCTTAAAGATATATTTTTATCTTTAATATTAAGTTTTTTTCTTGAAATTTAGTTTAAAAAAATTTTTTTTTAATAAAGTTTTTTTTTAATAATTTTTCATCTGTGCGATTATATATATATATATATATGAGTTTAGATGACTTTTAATTTTCAATTTTTAATTTTTAAAAACAAATTTTTATTTGCAAACTTTTTATTTTTAATTTCTAATTTTATTTATTAGAATGTAGCAACATGTGTGCCCTTAGTTTATTTAATTTATGTAGCTCCATTAATTTTAGCTAGCCTATTTATATTATTATAGATTTGGTATTGTATAATTTATACTGCTTTAGATTTTGGTTTTACTCAATTCATAGGGCATATAAAAGTAAATATTCCCTTATAATCTATTTATTCCATAACAGCTTTTATAATTAATACATGTTGGTATTTCATTGTAATAAATAGGTTAATTAAACTTTTTTTTCAATTTTTACTATTACAGATTTAACTTGTCAAAGGGATTTGGACATTAAGAAGAGAAATTATTATGTTCTCATTTTTAAACTGGTACAGATTTGGCATTCAGAGCTAGGGTATATAAATAGAGTCTCTCTTTCTCTTATGTTCATTTTTCTTCCATTACAGATTTGGTATCCAATGTTTGGGCATGTAACAAAGCTGCTCTTATTTTTTTCACTACAGTATATATAAATGTTAAAGTGAAGATTTTCATGGATGACATACATAAATATATATTAGTGCAATAAATCATACATGAATGAACTGAGTAATATATCATTTGTATATATATATATATATATATATATATATATATATATATATATATATATATATATATATATATATATATATATATATATATACACTATGGATGAAATTTTAAAAAGAAAAAAAATATTACTGATATATATGATAGAAATAATTTCTGAGGATTCTTCTGGGATCAATTGTCAGTCTCATTTCTCAAGATTTATAATTTCTCTGAAATTTTAAAATTTAAATTTTGAGTGAAGATTTAATATTTGAAATCTTAATATTATAATCATTATATAAAAATAAAGTTTAAAAATATTAAGAATAATGATAAATATTTTAAATGAATAATCAATCAATAAATTATGAAACTTGAATAAAAATTGGTTCAAAATACATTACGGGTAATAGACTCATATATATATATTATACCGGGTTCGAATCTGTGTCTTTCGAAACACCGGTCTTTTACGCAGAGAATAACATACTTGGAGAATATGTATGTCCAATGATAGCTATAAAGTATATAACTAGCATTACATTTCCAGGACATAACTTCTTCTCGACTGTTGAGTTCAACACCAAATTCAAAGCACTTTTTTGTTTTGTGTAAACACAGGCACCAGCTATTTATTCAGAAGAATAAACAATGCACTTTCAACAATGGCCACTAACTCAACGCCTAAGTTATACCCATAGACTAGCTCAGCTACTTGTAAATTAGTGGGGAAAAAAATTGATAAAATGGATAAAAGAATTGATGAAAAGAATTGTAAAAACAATTGACTGACAAAATAAGGCTTAAGTTTAAAGACAATTTATTTAATTAACACTAATTATACTAAATATAAATACTTTTATAATTTTTTTAACTAACATAATATTTTTAATCATGCACATACTTAATTCATACACTGACATATATAATAAAACATTAAATAATATTTGATATTTAAAACACACAAATTAATACTTCATTTTTATGTGCTATAGAGTTCATATAATTTGGCTCTTGGAGGATTCACGAATGTGATGGCTACTTAGGAAAGAATATAAGAAAAAATGTTATTTATCTAGGATTTTTGAAATAGGGATACTGCTTGCTGTTAGCTGCTTATAATAAAGTATATCTAACCAGTTAGATTTGAAGTTTCTTGAGGACGCTTCATTCTTATTCATCGGTTGTATTACTGGAGACAGTTAATCATTGATGGAGGATTTCTAAGCTGTTATACAGACATTATTTCACGGGCAGATTTTTTTGTTTTACTAAACTTCAGGATGGAGAACCTCATATGTTTTCCGAGGTTTTAGCACTGCGAATTTCTTGATTTCAACTTTAATCTCAAAATGATTTCTGAACTGAACTCAACTGTTATCTCTGATGCAATTAACTAGACTAAAATGTCCAATAAAAACTTGGCTATTTATACATGTGAAGTGTTTTTGTTTCCATATCCACCAGCAATATCTGTTGTCAAAATTCCTTCAATAATTTAATGTTTTTGAAGATCGTTTAATTAGTAGTAGCCATGCAAGTGTGTTGTTTTATATTTTTAATTAATAGCCAACACTGTGTTTTTTAATAATAACTTCCATTTATTTTTAATATTTAATACGCATACATCTATTTATTATTTGCAATTGCACATATATATTTTACTATAAAGTTCATTATTAATTTGTCATTTACATATATATATATATATAACCCAAGATCAATTTACTATTTAGTTTTTTTAAGATTACTTTTTTTTCTTTAATTTAAATAAGCATTTATTTTATATAGTGTATGTAAACAATTGTATTACAGTCAAATATCAGCCTTTCACACTAATTGTGCATACGCTTTGCACAATTAGCGTGAAAGGCTGATATTTGACTGTAATTCTTTAATTTAAATAAAAGAGATTTATATTTTTTAAACTTGAAAATCAACTTTCAGCTAATAATAATAAACTCTTTACTTCTTTTATAAAACTTTTACTTTGACGTTTCTGATGCAAACTTCCTCTCTCCCCTTTTAATTAATTAATTGTAACTTTTATTTCAAACTCTTTGACTTTTACTTTTTTTGAAAACAAACTGTAATAAAACTCTTAAACTTTTAAATATTACTTCTTCTAATAAAAGATTTTTGTTTTACTAATTTTTTTAGATAAAATTATTATGTACCAACTTTGATCTCGGTACAATATATATTGTAACCAGTTGGATTACATAAACACAACAATATAGTGTGTGTGCATAAATATATATAAAGTTGAAAGAAAAAGTAGAAATAAACACAGACATAAATTGTAATAGATATTTTCTACATTCAATGAAATAAAAAAAATAGATAAATAATAATTCTGATTTAAAATAAAAATTGTTTTATAAATTAAAGTTTTAAAAGGTCTGAATATAAATATTATATTATTATTATTATTATTCTGATTTTGAAATGTAACAACACCATACTTGTTTTTGAAATTTTTTAATTAATTAAAATGTGTGTAGATTTTCAGGTATATGTAAATAATAAGAAACCATTGTGATCTATTAAAATTTTTCCTCACCAGCTATTTTTCACTTTCAGAGGCATGGTCTCCAGGACACATCCATCATTGCAGAAAAATCTGGGCACTTTTCCTTCAGCTTTTCTCAGGATCTTCTCATATCCATGACCCATCATCAACAATGGCTTACAATGAGTGCAGAAAAGCTGATGACTCCTCTCCTTTGAGTGCATACTATTTATATTTATTTTCCCCTTGCTTGATATCATTAATAAAGTCCTAACATTCTAACGTAACTGTATTTCTATTTGACTAAAGGACCTTTACAACAATAATTATGATCCAGATTTTAATTATGTCCATTCACATCCCTTAGTAATTAGCTTCAAATATTTTATCCATTTGTTTGCTTCTAAAATTAGCTTAGTGTTTAATTTTAAACAATAACAGTTTTCTTTATATTTTAAAATCCATTAGTTATATCCAGTCTTGTAATTAACAATATGGTTTATTTTTCAGGAATCTTCTGTAGAATGCTTTTAAACCTACAATCTCTGTCTGTTTAATTTATCTACAAACCATCTTACTTCATTGCTAATAAACTTAAACTAAAATTATCTAAAATAAGTTTCCTTTATTTTTACAGAATTTATTTTTCATTATTTTTTTAAGTTCATATATCTATTTACATTTCATTATCATTTTTCTCTAGAGTTAACTTAGCTTTATACCTTATAACTATAGAGTTACTAAAGCCTTTGTCATTATTAATATATATATATATATATATATATATATATTAATAATGACAAGTCAGATATATATATATATGCAAAATATAGCACCTCCCTCCACTCCAGAGAAAAGCCTCATTAATTCTTACTACACATAATCATGAAGTCTATCCAATTTATGTTTTTTTTTTATGAATAGGCCTGGGTGATTTTTTTTCTTCTTAACTGTGTTGCCCTGTTCTGAAACATTTTGTGAGCCTTATTTTTTATCCAATTTTCCTTCCATGGCATTATCATTATTATTTCATGACTAACTGCCTTAAAGTTTCTCATTTCAAACTTTTCATGCTACCTTCTATATTCAAAGTCACTGTTCTATCCCAATCTTTAACATGGCTCTTATGATATCTTTTAATGCCATCACTATCACCACTATTCATTTCTGCTTGATTCAATAGATTCTTTTCTCTATTTCTTTGAACCAAGTTTTATTTGACCTCTCTCTACCACTTACTGTGGCTTTGATTCTGAAACTAGCATTAACTATTTTTTTCTTTTCTCACTATGTTTGTCTCTTCCTTCACTTCTTTTGCTAGCAGATGTAGCTTGGCCTTACCAATCATAGGATTTTCTTTTTCTATTGGTACACTTGCCACATTTTCCCCAATGTTGACATTTATGGTTATGTTTAACTTATGAAATCTGTTATGCCATATTAACAGACTACTTTTTTCTTTTACTAACAACAGCAATTTTGCATTCATATTTTTATGCTTTATAGGTACTATAGCATAACCTAGCATACCCAATTCATTGCCACTGATGTCTATAGCTCTTATATTTATGTCTTATTGAAACATCAGTGCATTTTCCCTTAATATGTTTCCATAATTTTTCTGAAAACAATGAAATGCCTGAGCCACTGTCAATTTCCATTTTGATGTCATTATTACAGATTTCTAATTTTAATACAAATTTATTTCCCAGACTTGTGCTCATGTTATTTATGCTCACAAATATTATCTGTTACAATTGTATTTGAATTTATATTATTCTGTCACTGATGACTGGCTTTTATCTCATACACATTTTTTAAATGTTTTTTATATTAAGTTATAACACTTTTCACTCAGAACTTACACTGCCTTTTTATATGCTCTTTTTTACCACAGCAGAAACAAATAATTATTTTCTTTGAGCCCTTGAGTGTATCTCTTCTTTCTAATCGTTTTTCCACACTGCTATATCATCACTTTCAGTTATTTTTTAAAAATAGGCTACTTGTAGTAATATTAGCTCAAGAGCTGCACCCTTCTTGATAGCTGACTCAAAACTCAAATCTATATCTCACAGCAGATTTTTTTCAGATTATCATCAAGCAGACCCCATATTAACTGATTGAACAATATTTCATCACATAGTTACTATATAAATGATCTTTTGCTACTTACCTTAAAATTAAACCATAATCTTTTATAGATTCACCCTTTACTTGCCTTCTGTTTCTTAAAGACAACCAAGCTATGTATTTGGATTGATTTGCGACTAAAATGATCACTTAACTTTTTCACAATATCCACATATGCTACTGTGTCCTTTATAGGTAAATCATAATACTTATTTATTATCACAATTACCCCTCTGCCTGATAAGCACAGTAACACTGCTATTTTTTTCTTCTCATCTACAATACCATTGATAATTGAAATTCAGTCTATTATATACCTATATCAAAATATGTAATACATGGGATATATGAGCACAGACATTCACATGACCCACCACTCACCACTCTATCTTATATCACTGGTACACTTGAACATGTATATGCCAAAAAAATAAATAATTATCAATATACCTATTTCATGCTAAACCAGCAATCAACAGTTGATCTGATTATCATCTCTATACATATATGCAATAAGTATTCAGATATATATTAAGATAGCCAATCTTCATACTTTAAAGGACAGGCTTCACTCCACTCCATACTCAAACTCTTCAATCATCCATGCCACTGAGAGGCTGAGATTCTTATCACACCTAGGTTGACATAAAGTCAATCTGATCCCTCATGTATAGGACATAATCTATTTAATACATATACAAGGGATGGGAAGACATCTCTATGTAATAACTCAAATACAAGCTTATTGCATACCTGTATTAATATATGTAATATATTGGGTATATGAGCACACTCTTTCACATGACCCACTACTCACCACTTCATCTCATATCACTGGTACACTTGAACACACATATATATAAAAGATCAATAATCACCAATATACATATTCCATGGTAAACCAGCAATTATCAGTGTGTAAAGTGTTCAGATGTATATTAAGATAGCCAATCTTCATACTTTAATGGAGAGGCTTCAATCCACTCAACACTCCAACTCTGCAACCATCCATCTAATTGAAAATCTGAAGATGGAATGCTCAAAGACCATTCTGAGGCCAAAATTATTGTCACACCCATGTTGACCATAAGTTATAATAAGCCTGTATTTCAGTTATTACACAGTAGAGATGTCTGCCCATTCCTTGTATATGTATTAAATGGATTACATCCTGTACATAAGGAGTCAGATTAACTTTAGGTCAACATGGGTGTGACAAGAATCTCAGCCTCAGGGTAGCCTTTGAGCATTCCATCGTCAGATTTTCAATTGGATGGACAGTTGAAGAGTTGGAGTGTGGAATGGATTCAAGCCTGTCCATTAAAGTATGAAGGTTGGCTATCTTAATATATATCTGAGCACTTATTGCATACTTGTGTAGAGATGATAATCTGGACCAACTGATGATTGCTGGTTTAGCATGAAATACATATATTGGTGATTATTTATCTTTTCAACATAAATGTGTTCAAGTGTACCAGTAATATGAGATAGAGTGACGAATGGTCGGTCATGTGAACGTCTGTGCTCAAATACCATTGAGCAAGAAAAAATTTTTTGAGCCGAGTAGCATAAAACGGACATCCCCCATCATCCCCAACATCAAATTCAGCTATTACTGACTGTCCCAACAACATTTATATATATATATATATATATATATATATATATTCTAACCTCCCCCCGTGCATTCTCACCCCAAAATATACTGTTTATTACGAATATTACGGGTTCTAGCTCAGTTAACAAATAAATAAATGAAATATTCAGCATTAATTAAAATGATTACTAGCTCTAATTTTAAAATACAAATACGGTTCAATTTTAAAATGAATTAACAAATATTTACTATTTTCATGAGACATGGAGTGACAATACAGGGAACGAGATAGACTACATTGAGCCATTATCCACACGATACTACCTCAATGGCATAAGAACACTATCCCCCCTTTTTACTATACCAAATAACTAACTCATAGTATTCTTACGACTTTCTGAACTCTATTCACTATGATTAAAATAATAATCATATTTTAATCTTCTTTATAACAAGAATCTAGCTCAATTAAATAAAATGAAGTAAAATAAAATAAAATCTCAGGTTCATAAATTGTATTCTAACTGATTTAAAATTACGGTAGTAAAATATGAAAAGGGAATTTTATGTCATAATCTACTACACAGCAACTAACAATAATAAAACTAATAATAACAATAATAAATATAATATAATCTTATTTCTTCCTAAAATGAAATAAATACTTACGTGGTATTATTTTAATAATCTGACAACAAAATACGTGTGGCAACATTAGCATATAATTTAATGTAATATTGTGGCGACCGACTTATGACCAATAAATAATATAAAATTATGATCTTTTAATTTTAACATACCAATAAATTCTCAAAATTCTTATAACACTTTTATGTTTACCTTTTGTGCAAAATTTATATGTCTGTTTCAATTATAAATGTATCGTGATTTCATGCATCCATGTGGAGAAATAACAACTCGGACACAAAAACTTTAAAACAAATTTAAAACAAAGTTTATTAACAACATAAATAAATTAACAATATTTTTACACTATATACATTGGATATCCCTTACTTTCATATCTCAACTTAGTTTATTAGTTTATAAAATGAAATCAAAATATTATTTACTTTTCCTAGTTAAATCTTTTTTTTTTTTTTAACACTTAAGAAAATACAGTATTATTACTTGATTTATTATTATGGTTAGCTTATTACAAAATGCATTTCTTAGATGATTATCACAAACACTTTTTATCCCTAATATTATTAAAATTATATTTTTTACAAAATTTACATTCGTAGTAAAATTCTACAAAATAACAAATTTTAGTTTTATATTGGTTGTATGGAATCTTACAAAGTCAAAACATTGTTCTACATTCGGTATTAGGTTTTTATTGTTCATTATCCGATGTTTATTAATCCTAATATTATCATTCAAGCCTTACTTCGGATGATATAATTACAACTATTAATATACCATGTACAAGTATATGTTTATTATACATTATTGAAATATTTTCTTAATAAATATGCAATACTTATTTTCTAAATATTATTTAAAACATTCAAATTTTATTATCACTTTTTAAAAAAAACAACTTTGTTTAGATTTCTCTTTCAAAAAATCTTATATTCATTTCCGAATTAATTTTACAATGTATTATATGATTCTTTCTCTCTTTATGATATTTTGGACTTTCAATTTTAAAATTACACAATTCTATACATTCAAGCAAATAAACTATTCTTACATAAAACGCTAACTTATCTTCAGTTCTATTTTATTCATTATTTCTTTGAAAATATCTTTCTGACTGATGCAGATTCACGAAATAAGGATAGCGAAGATAGATGCATAGGATCAAAATACAACTAGAATATTACTCATCATATACCTTGACAATCATGGCACAGTGAATTAAAAGATACTATAGAGGAGTGACCTTTACCTGTCTACCAACCTCTATCATAGGAACGATGCTAAAGCTATTTCTTCCGCTTTATTCTAACATCAAAAGTTTAAAGATATGCAAAAACACTGTCCAAACTATATGTGTTCAGTTATAGGTCCTAGTTAACTATACTGAAATCACACAAAACTAAATATGGTCCAAATCCTTTATTTTTCCTATTTCTTAAAAAAAAAAAACATCATCTTGGTTTCCTCTCCACTAGTACTTCCAAGTCACTATCCGATCTTATTTCTCAAGATTTTTCTATACTGTACATCGACAAATACATATCTGCATTACTAACAATAATAAAATTCATTTATTTTAAAACTATTCCACTGTTCTATAAGAAAATCTTTTTACTACTTTCCTCTGTATATTTAATCATATACAAACTATTTAAATATCTGAATACTTTATCACATGAAAGTTCAAAACAATCACACAATTGTTATGTTAAATTATATGATTAATATACTTTAAAAAATTGTCGTATGCATAATCCGAATTACTCCTATCTCATAATATGTTAAAAATGTTGTATAAAATGTGTACATATAATTTAAACTTTCACACTTCATTCTTAGGTCAATAGATGATCTAAAAAAAAAATACATTATGCATTATAAATAACTATTAAAATTACCAAACGACCTTTATCTCCTCGATCGCGTTCCGTAGGCTTCACCATCCATTTGATCCTTGTAGATATAAGATTTACATCCATATACTTTATTTTAAACACTATTTCTATAATTTTATCAAGCTATTATATTTAAATTTTAATATTATTAAATTTATGTTTTATGTTTTCCCTAATCTCACATAACATTTTATATTTTAAAATAAATTAGTAAAAAATATTCAAACTATATTTACTGTACTCCTTCATCAAATTTTCCTTGAAAACCATTCATACTAAAGCCAAAAAAAAAATTGTTTATCATTTCTTTTCCATTCACTTAATGTTCCTCTCCCTGCTTGTTCAATTTTAAGGTAAAATAAATATTACTTCGTTCAATAAATATTCATGAATGATAATCCTTGGTTTTTATAATATTTAATACAATTATTAATTATGACATTAGTTAATCCCGTAAAGAAAACTTCTAAATATTCTCTTCTAATATTTCTTGCTAATATTTTCTCCCGCGTGACTTTTACGATGCATCTTCTCAGTACTTTGATTTAAATATTCAACAAAACTTTTCTGTTTCCATGGATTCATTTCATTAAGTAAATTAGATTTATATTTTCCAAATCTTTATCTTTATTAAGCATTTCTCTAATGAACACTTTATAATATTTTTAATTCTTCTTAGAGAAAGTTTTTCTGTTCCTTTTTCATAAAACACCATAGCTCTTTCATATTATTATTCTGTAACTTTTTTCCTTCTTTTAAAATTCTGGTACTATATACGTTATAATGTTTCCTTTAAAAAGACAAACATTATTTCTCCATTATAACTTTTACATAATTTTTTCTTTATGATATACGCATCTTAATTTTTCCATAGAGAAGAATAAAAAAACTTCGGAGTAGCCTTTTAAAATTGTGCGTCATAATTTTTCCTGACGGCAAATAACTTTTCTTTTAAGTTTTCTGTATAATGTCCAAATTATATTTATCTGAGTTACAATAATAAGTTTCTGGTTGAGCATAAATAAAGCTGTATCAAGGCACTTTACAAATATTTTTCCTTTATCATAACTTCTATATACTGTTTTCTGTAGTATTTCCATTTTACTGCAAGGTTTTGGCTAAACTTGAATAAAATCCTGGTAAGAAATCTTTTAAATTAGCCCTCCATTTAAAGGCAGTTCAAAATATTATATGTTAAAACAAAACTTTTAAAATAAATACAAAATTTTTAAAAATTATAACACTTTTCTAGCTTATGATCTTATACAGCTAAAAAATATGTTACTCCCTCCTTCACTTACACTTTTCTTCTCCCGCTCCGTCTAATTTCTTATATTTCGTCTGCTAAATTACCTCTGTTGATTGGTTAATGACTTTTTTAGCGCAAACAAATTTACATATTTTTAGTTTTATAACAGACTAGATTTTTCAAATAAGACATTTATGACGTCATGTTTTAAAATATTATTTAGAATAGTATTTTTAAACTCAATTATAGTTTTATCAAAATCATTTAAATTTTAAAACAATTATTAAAATAACATTTAATATTTTAACCTTTACTTTAACGATAGATAGCAATTACATTTAGTTTTATAATTCACAAACTTTATTATTATATTCTAACAAGCGTGTGTGTGAAGGTATATAATATACAGTCACATGATTACTAACTTTATCAGATGATTTTTTAATTTACATCTCGGTCTAAATTACCAAAACTGATATATTTTATAAAATTTTGAAAAATAATTTTAAATATGTAGAACTAAATATAATTCTCACCATCCCAAAGTTTATTTTAAAATATATTAGATTAAATTTGAATATTAATTATAATTATAATATTACATATCATTTTTATTTAATTTATTAGTTTTAAAACATTACAATTGAATTGTTTAATATACTTTTAACTATTTATAGCTGTATTATTTTATATGACCAGCTTTTTCAACCATAAGCAAGGATATAATTAAGCTTTATTTAACTGTTTCTTTAAAATAATCAATTACACTTTTACGTACCAGGTAATTTTCAGCCTTAAATTGTACTATAAGATCTAATCGATCATACAATTATCAATATATTACACAAACGTATTTTAAAATTTTAAATTTTTTAGTAATTGACCATTCTACCTTATTATGACCTATAGATAAGGGCACAATATATATATATATATATATATATATATATATATATATATATATATATATATATATATATATATATAT
>JAQFVV010014733.1:0-28469 GCA_028023455.1 Epiperipatus broadwayi
TGTATATATTGTGCCCTTTTATATGGGTCACCATTTAAGTTTTGTGCTAATCTAGTAGAAAATTTTAAATTTAAGAAGTATTTTAAAAGTGTGATGTTGACTTTGCTTGTGGTAATGTTACCATAAGTTTAATTAAAGCAATCTATGAGTATTTGGTATGTGAATTGTGTTGGTATTGAGAAGATATTTAAAATGATGATGATTATGATGTAATACTGCATTAATAAATTTAATAACAAATGTTTAAAGCTAAAGTATTTAAAAGACAAGTTAAAATTAGACAAAGGTATTTTATTTAGTTTAAAATATATGTTAAAAGTGAATAAAAATATTTTAAATTATAAGTACTTAAATTGAGATTAATATTTGATTTTAATCATATCAAATAATTATTTTAAAATCTGATATAATATCTTATTTATTTTAAAAATAAATATTTATTTTAAAAAGCAATTGTTAAGTTTATTTTTAGACGACAGCAAGCGTTCTTGTGTTATAAAGAACAGATGTTATACACACGCGTGGAAGTTGTCTAATAAAGTTGCATAATTATTTTAAAAAATCATGTTGTAAAATTTATAAATAATACGTGAGTTATCACGAGATAAAAAATAAAGATATTAATGTAAAATATTAAATTTGATTTTTAAAAATATTGTCTTAAAAATATAACGTATTTAAAAAGATTTAGTTTATTTTAAATGATCTTATAAAAGTTAAGATTTAAATTAAGTGAGAAATAATATTTCAAAAGAATGTTTAATAGATTTAAATAAACGATAAATATTGTTTTGAAAGAATTTGATAAAATATCAAATATTAAATAAGTCATTATTTTATTTTTAATAGTGAGTTGATAAATATGTAAATAAGCAAAGTTTGATTGTTTAATCGTACCAATCAGATAAGGTGTTTCTGGCAGTATATAAGCTGGATTCAATTGTTGAGGGGGTCTCTCTACAATAAAACTTCTAAGTCGTTTGTGCTATTAAAAAAATAGCTAAGTAAATTTATAAACGCTCTTAAAATCAGTTGTAAAATCATAAGAGTGTTATTGAATAATTTATAATATTTTTAAAGTAATGAATATGCAGTAGAAACTTAATAATTCCCTATTATCTTCTCAATATCGAAACTCAATTTACGTACAAATAATCATGGAAACCTCACACATCGGAGAAATATATCAGAAACTTTATGCTATAGAAGTAACAGACGCTGGATTAGTACATAAAACTACAAGATGGAGAAAAGTAGTATTTTGGACTATAAATAGTTTTAAAGTTAAATTACTATTGTCTGTTATTAATAGATATTTTAAAGAAATAAAAATACTTCTGTGGAAAAAAATATTTTTGACAAATTATAGAAGTAAAATGTATATCTTAAGGAAAGATATAAGAAGCAGTAGTAATTTTAAATAAATACTTGCCTTGTTAAGTCTTTATGCTTAAAAGACTAGATATTGATAATTTGAAAAGGCAAATATATTATAAGTATAAGTATTTTAAAAATCGTAATATAATAAAATTATTTTATTAAAGTTATCTAAACGCTGGACGTTATAGATGGAAAAATTAATTCTTACCGGAATATGGTATTTACAAATGCGCAAGTAATACATGGATATCCAAATCAAGTTAAACTAAGCCAAGCCAAACTAAGTTAATTTAAAATAATTGAAGGATAATTTTATAAATTATAACTTAGTTTTGAAATAATAACTTTTTGAATAATATTCTATGAAGAACTGGATCCAGAGAACTTATAAACTATTTTATTTTAATTTTATTTGTTTTCTTATTGGAACTTATTTTTTTTTTAAAAAAAAAGAACGTTATCATTTTTTATTATAAACTTTCAAGAAACACGTGATACAACGGAACAGGAAATAGTGTTTTATTGACTTTATACGGAGGATATTTGTTAGAACTTTTATGGTAGAACAAAAATCGACGCTGGACTATGTAATATGAATTTTATTTTATTTATTTAACATAAAATTTAAATATTATTAAACTCTTAAAAAGTAGGTTAGGTACATTTATTAAATAGTAACTTAAAAATAATATAATAATTAATTACATAAACTTATTTTTATAATTAATATAACACGGAATATTCTAATGAATGTTTATGAGTGAAAATGTGAATGATTTTTATTTTATGAAGCTGCAAATTCCGAAGAATACTGGATAGCAGAATGGACAATATTATTATTATGGTAAAAAATATTGTATAATGATTTTTAATGAATTTAATATGTTTTTCTTTAGATCAACTGAATATTATGTTGTTGTAGAATGAATGGATAAATATATTATGAAAACACATACATTATATTGACAACAAACTTTATTAAAATATGCATAATTTTTAATTTATAATATAAACATGATACAACATTACGTAAGAGCTTAGAAATAATTATATGATTCTTTCGTAAATAATTTTGATATTTTTATTTATGCTTAGTATTAAAATGATGTTTATTATTTATCTTAATAATTATTTTATTTTTGCAAGTCAGAAAAGGATTTTAAAAGTCTATTTTATTTTCTGTTTATTAGATAAGTTAAGTTACGTTTTAGGTAGAGGCTTATATTTAGATTGAAAAGTTTACTAAGTATAGACAATATAGTATGAGTAATTTGGATAATGAATATTTTATTTGAAGTTGATATTTGTTTTCCGGAAAATGTTTTAAATGAAGTTTAGAATATGTTTTATAGATAGAAATTTATTAGAAAGGTTAGTAAAGCACATAGGGTAAAATAATGATTTTACACAGAAAGGAATCATAAAATTTATCTAATGTAATGTTTTATGAATTTAAAATTGATAAATGATTTAAATATTAATGTTTGAATAATACAGATATAGAATGCATATTTTATAAAACATATAACAGGAATTACATTAGGTGGAATATAATTATAGCCAATCATTTGTTTTACATTATAAAGAGATATTGATTTTATATACAGATATTAAGCAATGCTAGTAATAAAGTGAATACATGATAATACATTATAAATGATATTTAATTAATGTAGCTATTTAATTAGTAGAGCTACATTATGTACACATGCTACATAAATAGTCTTGATATATTGTTATTTGTAGTAATTAAAGTACATTACTAGTTATTTTAAAAATCTAAGTTTAAGAAAAACACACTGTAATATTATTAATATAGCATTTGAAGGAATGTAAAATTGCTTATTAAGTACATGAGTTAATAACAGTGTAAGCCTCTTATATTTGTATTTCTTATTTTTTTTTATTTATTTGTTGTCATAAGTTATAAACTGTAAATAGTGTAAATAAATTTTATTTGAAGTTATTGTAAATAAATTTGTTAATTTGTTTTTTAAAAGTGTGTCGAGTTTCATTATTTTTCACCTCAGCATTTTGACATCAGATGATTTGAAATAAACATAATATTTGCACAAAATTGAATTTATTATTATTACTTAGAATTGAATACCATATTTGCTTAACATTATTTTATAAGAATTGATTGACATGAACATAAATATTACAATGGTCATAAGATGATTATAATACACATTATAAGAATACAATATTGTTTATTGCCACAGATTATTAAGTATAAGATTTTGATCTATTTTAAAATGAAGATACCATATGAAATAAAAGATATACATATGATTGTTTATTTATTTAATGATTGATTATATCATAGAAATAGATGAGATTAAATTACACTTTAAGATTATTATTTATTATTATTATTAAAATAAGTTAGGTGTATTTAAGTTTGATATAAAATCCCACATCATACTTATTTACATGAGTTATTATTATTTTAAAACAGCTTAGAAGAACCTGAGATTATTTAATTATATTTTGAATTAAAAGTTAGGAATTATTTTAGTATTATTAAAGATAATTTATTTCATTTAAAAGTCATAAGAATGCTATAGATGTAGTGGTAAGATGATAAGGTAGTGGTAGTATTCTTATGCCATTGAGACAGTATCTTGGGAGATATTGACTCAGTGTAAATCTGCTTATTACTTTGTAACTTTACTTCGCAGTCTCATAATTTTATAAATACTTATTTAATTAATATAATCTAGAACTATATTGATTTTGATGATTGATAATAAATTTAATTAAGATATGATAATATAAAAGTATATTAAAGATAGATATGCAAATTTTAATTAAGCATAATAATGTAACTGAGCTAGTTGTATTTTAAACTATTTTATATATCAAGAAGTAAGGGTACAAAGGGTAGGAAGATTTTGGCGCTCAACGTTATTGGCATGATATGTTTAAGTAGGATTTAGATGTTCAAACGTTATCGGTTTGATATGTTAAAGTTACAATTTTATCAGCCCGATAGGTGGTCAAGAAAGTTTTTGGCCACAACGTTTTAGGCTAAATATTTAATTAAGGATTAAGATATATATAATTTTAGGATTAGTATATGTTAGGAGAATAAAGTGATAAGTATAATTAGTATTTTATAATAATATTTATAATTGATTAGATGTTGATTATAAAATTAAAATAAAATTAAAATAAAAATTTTATTAGTAGAGTATTATATTTTCATGTGGTATCTGTAATATGATTATTCTTTGAAGTTAAATACTATGTTGATTTTAAGTTAATAAATGAATAAATAAGTAAATTATAGAAATGTGGCAAATAATTATATTATAATGTGACCATATCAATTCTTGAAATATTTTAAATGGATATTTAATATTATATATTATGTGCAAATTGTCTGTGGGTCATAGGTGTAAAAATAAATGATATGACACAATTTTGTTATTGAAATTTATATAATTATTTAATAGTAAGTAATGTAGAGTTTTTGAGGATACTATTATATGATTAGTTGTAAAAGTGAGTTGAGTGGAGATGGGAAGGTTGATGGGGAATTGTATTTTAAAAAAGTATAAAATAATAAGTACTGCATATTGTTAGGATTGAATTTTAAAAAATATAAAAATGGATAATTGGGATAAAGATTTAGAAGTTGAAATGTCAAATTTTGTTGTAGAAGATAATAGTTGTGTGGAGAGCAAAGCAATAGAAAAATCAGCAAATTCAGAAATAGTATTAGAAAATACTCAAAATATGGATAGTGAAATAGAGGAGGAGGAAGAGATAATTTTTAAAACTAAAGAAAAAGAAATAGTAAAAGCTGAGAAAAGAGTAGATAACTTTTCAATGTCTGACATTATGAAACATTTTGAATTAATGAGTCAAAGTATTATTAATTCTATTGAAGTAAAAATAGAAAAAGAGAATAAGTCTTTAAAAAAAGATATGAAAGAAATGAAAGAAGAGAGTAAATCTTTAAAAGAAGATATGAAAGAAATGAAAGAGGATAATAATACTAAATTAGATTCTTTAAAAGAAGAAATGAAAGGAATGAAAGAGGAGAGTTATAAAAATAGTCTTAAATTAGATTCTTTAAAAGAAGATAATAATATTAGATTAGATTCTTTGAAAGAAGATAATGATTCTATTAAGAATGAGATAAAAAATATAAATATAAAAATGGATAATATAGATATAAGATTTGATAAGAATGAAGAAGTAATTGAGTCTTTAAAATTAGAGATACTAAAAGTTGATGATAGAAATCAAGAAAGGCTAGAAAGGAAATTTCATGAGTTTTCAGAAAACACAATAAAAGGTCTAAGAGATCAAATAGCTGAATCTATTGATCAATGTAAAATCAATAATAATAATTTAACCTCAAAAATTGAGGATTATAAATTAAAAGTTAATGTTGAAATAGGTGATGTTAAGAACCAAGTTAGTAATCTTAATGAAGATATCCAAGATGTTAAGAGTGCTATAATTCAGACAAAAAGGGACATAAAAAATGAGATAGAGCAGGAATTAGTAGAGAAATTTAAGAGTATAGATGTTAAAAAGGTCGATGAAAATAAATATCGATCGAAAGTTGGAGAAAATATAAAACGTATTCAGAAGGATATAAAGGATCATGCAGGAATGATAGAACAAAGTAATGACAGTTATAAAGAAATTTTAGACAAGAATCTAGATGAGTTCAGAAAAGAGCAAAAAGGATATGTGAAACAAGTGCTTGAACAGATGGACTTAGAAGGGAAATTTCAGCAAGTATATGATCAAATGGAAATGAAAAGTATATGTAATGCCAAGGCAGAAATGTTTACCGGAAAAATAAGTAGTAAAGCATATGTTGACTATGTTGATTCTTCACAAATGAATAATATAGAGTTAATTAAGCCAAGTAGTAATAATAATAATCAGTCAGACAATACTCTTGTGAAGGAAATTGACAATAGACCAACTAGAGAAGTAATTAGTCATGAGGGTAGTTCAAATAATTCTATGGCCTTAAGGTTTATGAAAGTTAAACCATTTAAAGGGGAATACATGGAAAATCCCTCGGAGTTTCTAAACAATCTGGATGAATTGTTTTCGATATGTTCTTTGTCTGAAAAGGAGAAAGTAGCTGTGTGCAGCAATCATTTATACGGAGTAGCTAAAGATTGGTGGCAATCTCTGTTCGAGAAACCCATGACGTATGGTGATTTCAAATGTTTTATTGTCGGGAGCTTTTGGAACTCCGACAAACAGGATTGCATTCGGTATCAAATTACCCAAGATAAGTACCAAGTTAGCAAAGGCAGCTACACCAGTTTTTTCCGAAGTCAAGCCGTTCGTTTGAAGACTTTGACTGCTTGTCCATTGTCGGAGGGACAAATTGTCAGAATAGTTAGACACAACTTACCAAAGCATGTGGAACAGTTGTTAATAGCTGCTGACCGTGGGACAATTGAGGAAGTCTCCGAAATATTAGATGCTCTGGAAGTAGCAGAGTTATCTATTGATAATAAGTTTAGGGTAAATAGGGATAAAAATAATTACCCATTAGCAAGTCTTAGTATTAATACTGGATTAAAATCTCCTGGAGGCTTTAAGAGAAGTTTTAGTTATAAAGGTAGAGATAGAATGTCTCCATATTTTAAGAAAACTGTACAGTATAATACAAATAGAGATAGAAGTGATGATTTGCAAAATCAGCCTTCTACAAGTGGTGTAACTACCATTTTGAAGAGACCAGCTAATAAAACTAATAGTAAGAAGTTAAATTAGAACGGTCTTTGTACGTTAGTTCCTCTTTGCAAGGACCTGTTGCTAACAAAATGGGGAACGATCAGATGTGGATGCTGAATACTTTAGATCTTGATATTGATTATCTAGAGCCCTTTACTATAGGCGAACCACCAATAACCTATCAGTGTCCCATTGTAATTTTGCATATAAATAGTATTAGAGTTGAAGCCCTAATTGACTCCGGAAGTCAAGCTTCCATATTGTCAGAGTCAATGTATCAAAATCTGGTGAGTGTAGAAAGGGATATACCTTCATTGCCAGTAAAACAAATTCAAGTAACTTTAGCAAATGGAAAGAGGACAAAGTTATCAAATAAACAAGTCTGGATTACCTTCAAAATAAATAATACAGAATTTGGGCATGTTTTTCTTATTATGCCTGGATTAATACATGAAGCCATAATAGGAGCTGACTTCATGATTTTGAATAAATGTCAGATAGATTTTCATAATAGGATTTTTATTTGTAAAGAAGAAAGGCTTAATTTTGAATATGGTATGCATAACCTTTCTAGTCAATTATTATGCATACAGAACACATTAATTGATGCCAGCATAAAGGCTAAAATTGAACATGTTTATGCAATAAATTCTGAATTGGGTGAAAATTTATATCAATTAATGTATAATTTTAAGAATATTTTCTCTAAAATTCCTGGTATAATAAAGGGATATACCCATAGAATAAAATTGAAGAGTAATGATCCTTTCCATCAAAAGATGTACCCAATTCCTTACCAATATAAGGATGAGGTACAGAGTCAAATTGACAAAATGCTAGAGTGGGATATAATTAAGAAATGCCCTTCTCCTTACGTAAACCCATTGGTTATTGTGAAGAAGAAGGATGGCAGTATTAGAGTATGCTTGGATGCTCGTATGTTAAATAATGTAACTGTACCAGAACGTGACATTCCTCCACCTGTACATGAGCTCTTAACTAAATTTCACAAGAGGTCAATTTTCTCTACATTTGATCTGACAGCTAGTTATTGGCAAATACCACTGCATGAGAGTGATCAGCAATATACTGCATTTAGATTTCAAGGCCAGTCGTATGTTTTCAGACGGATGCCTTTTGGTCTCATTAATAGTGGTGCTGGCTTGATCAGATGTTTAGACATGATTTTTTCGAAACAATTGAAAGAGAAAATCATCATGTATGTGGATGATATAGTTATTGCTTCTGATAGTTTACATGAGCATATCCAACATTTAAAATTATTTTTTACTGAGTGTCAGATGCAAAATGTTAAAATAAATATGGAAAAATGTTCAATAGCAGCTAAAGAAATTACTTTTCTAGGTCATTTAATAAATGAGCATGGAATCCAACCCCATCCTGAAAAGATTGCAGCTATTCAACGTTTTCCCATCCCAAAAACAGTAAAACAGTTAAAATCATTTTTCGGATTGTGTAATTATTATAATAGGTTTTACAAAAATTTCGCGGAAGATACTATAAACTTATCTAAATTATTAAAGAAATCTGAAAAATGGAAATGGACTGCTGAACATGACCATGAATTTAATATAATTAAAAGTAAATTTTTAAAACACGTAATTTTAATGTATCCTGACTTTAGTAAAACATTTTATGTGCAGACAGATAGTAGTTACTATGGTCTGGGAGTAGTGTTGTATCAGCTCGATGAGGATCAGGTACCTCATGTGTTGTACTTCTTAAGCCGTCATTTAAGAGGTGCTGAGTTGAATTACACTATTACTGAAAAGGAAACCCTAGCTGTTGTTTGGGCTTTTCAGAAATTACGCCAATTTTTATTGGGATCAGAAGTAATTGTGCTGACCGACCATAGAAGCTTGGAGTTTTTGAACAAAAGCTACCTCAGTAATGAGAGACTTGTTAGGTGGAGCTTGTATCTCCAGCAGTTCAACTATAGAGTTATCTATATTGAAGGGAGACAGAATATCCCTGCTGATATTCTTAGCCGCCACCCTATTTGTCTGTTATCCCAACATCCTAATGCTCAAAATATAATTATTAGTAGTGTGGATGTAGACAGGGATGAATCTATAGTAGATGATTATAATAATCTTACTATGATTCAAGGTCAGGATCATAAATTAAATAGAATCATGACTATCTTAAATAATCATGATAATAAAAATAGTAAGAATAAAAGTATAAGAAGGATTTTTAGCAAGTATAAGATGTATCAAAATTTACTTATGTACAATTTAAGTTCAAATCAGGGGGAATCATGGAGGATAGTTGTTCCTGACTCCATGATTGACAAAGTAATTATGTATGTACATTGTAGTTATGGTCACTACGGTGCACCAAAGATTATGTACGTATTAAAATCTATTTTTTATTGGGATAAAATGTATAAGCGTGTCATAAGGAAAATTAAAACATGTTCTACTTGCTTGAAATCTAAATATTGTAACAAATCATATGTTGGGGTGATGCAGCCAATTATTCCAAATCAAATTAATGAATTGTTGGCTATTGATTTTTATGGGCCTTTACCACCATTTAAACAACAGAAATTTATTTTAGTAGCCTATGATGTATTCAGTAAGTTTGTAGCAGCATATCCTGTGCCTAAAACTAGTGCACATTTTGTTATAAAATGCATGATGAATTATCAGTTTCCATTAGTAGGAAAACCAAAAATTATATTAACAGATCATGCTACTGCTTTTATATCGAATAGATGGAATGAGTGGATTCAAGGGCAAGACCTCAAACATGTTATGAGCTCCATAAGAAACCCTCAATCTAATCCATGCGAACGTGTTATGCGGGAGCTTAGTCGATTGTTTAGGGTGTATGTAGCTGATAATCATAAGAAGTGGGTGCAAAAACTCCCTGAGGTTATTAACTATATTAATATCACATATAATGAGTCCACTGGTTTCACTCCTATTCGTTTGCATTATGGGAAACATGAGCCCTTATTAATTAGAACGCCTATCCCGATTGTAAGAGAACCAATTGATAGGGATGAGGATAATAATCAAGCTAAAGTAAAGCTTCATATTATGGGTGCTAAAAGAGTAAAGAAAGCCCATAATAAACCACATCCATTTAAAATTAATGATTTAGTTCTGGTTAGAACACCCCATGTTAGCAACCTACAAAGAAATCAATTTAAAAAATTTCTTAGTCTATATGAAGGTCCATATAGAATATCCTGCAAAGTAGGAGAGAATGCGTTTATGTTAACCACACCAGATGGGGAAAAGGGAACTTATAATGCAAGGAGCCTAATTCCATTTCCATCTGAGATGTGAGTTGTAATTTTAAAATAATATGTATAAATATTTTAATGTCATGTTTAAATATAATGCTTGACATAAAGAAATAATTTATTATATAATAAATTAGCATAGTGAATAAAGTTTTAGTTGAAGAAATTTACAAAATATGTAAATGATAGTTTAAAAGAAATAAGTTTTGTCATAATGACTAAGTAGAAATGGAATTAGCTATTGAAGTAAATATATTTTAAACAAGAAGTTAAATAATAGAGTTAAAGAGTATAAAACTCATATGTTTAAAGTATATATAATTAAATCTTATAAAAGATTAATTTGTATTAAGGTAGTGATCATAAAATTGATTAATCCTAAGGGATCAGGTTAATCATTTTAAAAGAGAAATATATAGATTTGCTGAATAATAATCTATAAGATTGCTAATGAAACTAGCAATAAGTTATAAATAAAATACATAGAGTAATTTAAAATATAGTATTAACTATAATAATATGTATTTTTAGTAGCTTATGTAAAGGTGTATTTAAGAGAATTTAAATACTTGATATTTGTAGAAATATTAGGGAAATGAAAGTAACCTAATTAAGAGATAAGTAAAGAGAAGTGAAACTTAATTTATGAAGTAAAGAAGTCATTGTAGTTTATTTAAAAGTGTTTTCTTAGTGAAATTTGAGATGATATTTCAATGCTTTATGAAACTTTGTGATAAAGTAATGTGTTATGATATTTAAATGATAAGAAAGATAAAATTGATTAATGTGGAGTAAAGATGTTAAAGATGAATGTTAAATTTAAAATTTTATCCGAAGGAGGGGAATATGTGCCCTTTTATATGGGTCACCATTTAAGTTTTGTGCTAATCTAGTAGAAAATTTTAAATTTAAGAAGTATTTTAAAAGTGTGATGTTGACTTTGCTTGTGGTAATGTTACCATAAGTTTAATTAAAGCAATCTATGAGTATTTGATATGTGAATTGTGTTGGTATTGAGAAGATATTTAAAATGATGATGATTATGATGTAATACTGCATTAATAAATTTAAAGACAAATGTTTAAAGCTAAAGTATTTAAAAGACAAGTTAAAATTAGACAAAGGTATTTTATTTAGTTTAAAATATATGTTAAAAGTGAATAAAAATATTTTAAATTATAAGTACTTAAATTGAGATTAATATTTGATTTTAATCATATCAAATAATTATTTTAAAATCTGTTGTAATATCTTATTTATTTTAAAAATAAATATTTATTTTAAAAAGCAATTGTTAAGTTTATTTTTAGACGACAGCAAGCGTTCTTGTGTTATAAAGAACAGATGTTATACACACGCGTGGAAGTTGTCTAATAAAGTTGCATAATTATTTTAAAAAATCATGTTGTAAAATTTATAAATAATACGTGAGTTATCACGAGATAAAAATAAAGATATTAATGTAAAATATTAAATTTGATTTTTAAAAATATTACTTTAAAAATATAACGTATTTAAAAAGATTTAGTTTATTTTAAATGATCTTATAAAAGTTAAGATTTAAATTAAGTGAGAAATAATATTTCAAAAGAATGTTTAATAGATTTAAATAAACGATAAATATTGTTTTGAAAGAATTTGATAAAATATCAAATATTAAATAAGTCATTATTTTATTTTTAATAGTGAGTTGATAAATATGTAAATAAGCAAAGTTTGATTGTTTAATCGTACCAATCAGATAAGGTGTTTCTGGCAGTATATAAGCTGGATTCAATTGTTGAGGGGGGCTCTCTACAATAAAACTTCTAAGTCGTTTGTGCTATTAAAAAAATAGCTAAGTAAATTTAGAAACGCTCTTAAGAATCAGTTGTAAAATCATAAGAGTGTTATTGAATAATTTATAATATTTTTAAAGTAATGAATATGCAGTAGAAACTTAATAATTCCCTATTATCTTCTCAATATCGAAACTCAATTTACGTACAAATAATCATGGAAACCTCACACATCGGAGAAATATATCAGAAACTTTATGCTATAGAAGTAACAGACGCTGGATTAGTACATAAAACTACAAGATGGAGAAAAGTAGTATTTTGGACTATAAATAGTTTTAAAGTTAAATTACTATTGTCTGTTATTAATAGATATTTTAAAGAAATAAAAATACTTCTGTGGAAAAAAAGTATTTTTGACAAATTATAGAAGTAAAATGTATATCTTAAGGAAAGATATAAGAAGCAGTAGTAATTTTAAATAAATACTTGCCTTGTTAAGTCTTTATGCTTAAAAGACTAGATATTGATAATTTGAAAAGGCAAATATATTATAAGTATAAGTATTTTAAAAAATCGTAATATAATAAAATTATTTTATTAAAGTTATCTAAACGCTGGACGTTATAGATGGAAAAATTAATTCTTACCGGAATATGGTATTTACAAATGCGCAAGTAATACATGGATATCCAAATCAAGTTAAACTAAGCCAAGCCAAACTAAGTTAATTTAAAATAATTGAAGGATAATTTTATAAATTATAACTTAGTTTTGAAATAATAACTTTTTGAATAATATTCTATGAAGAACTGGATCCAGAGAACTTATAAACTATTTTATTTTAATTTTATTTGTTTTCTTATTGGAACTTATTTTTTTTTTAAAAAGAACGTTATCATTTTTTATTATAAACTTTCAAGAAACACGTGATATAACGGAACAGGAAATAGTGTTTTATTGACTTTATACGCAGGATATTTGTTAGAACTTTTATGGTAGAAGAAAATCGACGCTGGACTATGTAATATGAATTTTATTTTATTTATTTAACATAAAATTTAAATATTATTAAACTCTTAAAAAGTAGGTTAGGTACATTTATTAAATAGTAACTTATAAATAATATAATAATTAATTACATAAACTTATTTTTATAATTAATATAACACGGAATATTCTAATGAATGTTATGAGTGAAAATGTGAATGATTTTTATTTTATGAAGCTGCAAATTCCGAAGAATACTGGATAGCAGAATGGACAATATTATTATTATGGTAAAAAATATTGTATAATGATTTTTAATGAATTTAATATGTTTTTCTTTAGATCAACTGAATATTATGTTGTTGTAGAATGAATGGATAAATATATTATGAAAACACATACATTATATTGACAACAAACTTTATTAAAATATGCATAATTTTTTAATTTATAATATAAACATGATACAACATTACGTAAGAGCTTAGAAATAATTATATGATTCTTTCGTAAATAATTTTGATATTTTTATTTATGCTTAGTATTAAAATGATGTTTATTATTTATCTTAATAATTATTTTATTTTTGCAAGTCAGAAAAGGATTTTAAAAGTCTATTTTATTTTCTGTTTATTAGATAAGTTAAGTTACGTTTTAGGTAGAGGCTTATATTTAGATTGAAAAGTTTACTAAGTATAGACAATATAGTATGAGTAATTTGGATAATGAATATTTTATTTGAAGTTGATATTTGTTTTCCGGAAAATGTTTTAAATAAGTTTAGAATATGTTTTATAGATAGAAATTTATTGGAAAGGTTAGTAAAGCACATAGGGTAAAATAATGATTTTACACAGAAAGGAATCATAAAATTTATCTAATGTAATGTTTTATGAATTTAAAATTGATAAATGATTTAAATATTAATGTTTGAATAATACAGATATAGAATGCATATTTTATAAAAACATATAACAGGAATTACATTAGGTGGAATATAATTATAGCCAATCATTCGTTTTACATTATAAAGAGATATTGATTTTATATACAGATATTAAGCAATGCTAGTAATAAAGTGAATACATGATAATACATTATAAATGATATTTAATTAATGTAGTTATTTAATTAGTAGAGCTACATTATGTACACATGCTACATAAATAGTCTTGATATATTGTTATTTGTAGTAATTAAAGTACATTACTAGTTATTTTAAAAATCTAAGTTTAAGAAAAACACACTATAATCATATTAATATAGCATTTGAAGGAATGTAAAATTTGCTTATTAAGTACATGAGTTAATAACAGTGTAAGCCTCTTATATTTGTATTTCTTATTTTTTTTTATTTATTTGTTGTCATAAGTTATAAACTGTAAATAGTGTAAATAAATTTTATTTGAAGTTATTGTAAATAAATTTGTTAATTTGTTTTTTAAAAGTGTGTCGAGTTTCATTATTTTTCACCTCAGCATTTTGACATCAGATGATTTGAAATAAACATAATATTTGCACAAAATTGAATTTATTATTATTACTTAGAATTGAATACCATATTTGCTTAACATTATTTTATAAGAATTGATTGACATGAACATAAATATTACAATGGTCATAAGATGATTATAATACACATTATAAGAATACAATATTGTTTATTGCCACAGATTATTAAGTCTAAGATTTTGATATATTTTAAAATGAAGATACCATATAAAATAAAAGATATACATATAATTGTTTATTTATTTAATGATTGATTATATCATAGAAATAGATGAGATTAAATTACACTTTAAGATTATTATTTATTATTATTATTAAAATAAGTTAGGTGTATTTAAGTTTGATATAAAATCCCACATCATACTTATTTACATGAGTTATTATTATTTTAAAACAGCTTAGAAGAACCTGAGATTATTTAATTATATTTTGAATTAAAAGTTAGGAATTATTCTAGTATTATTGAAGATAATTTATTTCATTTAAAAGTCATAAGAATGCTATAGATGTAGTGGTAAGATGATAAGGTAGTAGTAGTATTCTTATGCCATTGAGACGGTATCTAGGGAGATATTGACTCAGTGTAAATCTGCTTATTACTTTGTAACTTTACTTCGCAGTCTCATAATTTTATAAATACTTATTTAATTAATATAATCTAGAACTATATTGATTTTGATGATTGATAATAAATTTAATTAAGATATGATAATATAAAAGTATATTAAAGATAGATATGCAAATTTTAATTAAGCATAATAATGTAACTGAGCTAGTTGTATTTTAAACTATTTATATATCAAAAGTAAGGAGTTCAATATATATATATATATATATATATATATATATATATATATATATATATATATATATATATATATATATATATATATATATATATATATATATATAAAGTCCTAGAACAACAACATTCAGTGAATGTCTATCTTTTTTGCACCAATCATTTTAAAGCCATTTTATCAATCAATCTCTTTATTATGAAATTCTCCATTTAATTTTAATCCACCAAACATTTTTAAACTTTCTTATTAGTCATTCAATTACTACTTTCAGATTTCTATATTTATTATGTAGTTCCACATTTAATTTATTGTTCTGCCAAGCAGAAAATGTCTCATATTTTCTTGTAATCAAGTTACTGATAATAATATCATTGTCAGTAGACCAATCATTATATTTCTTAATAGAATTTCATGCTCCAGTAATATAACAATTCTGGAGACTTAAATTAGCAATTTTCATATGTAATAACTGTTGAAATTTAGTATGCATAACAGATATTTCTAAGGAATGAATGTCATTTTTCTTCTGACTACTTCTTAAGTCATCTATCATTATAATATTAAAGCACACTAATATATGATCCATCCTGCTATTTGTAATTGTAAGAAATAATGTTATATGATCTTCTTTAACAGTAACATAATTCATTTAATGCCATTGTTTTTTAGGGGGGGGGGTGTCCATCTTTCTTTACAACTGGTTTTTTTACCTCTTTGATAGTCAGTCCAAGCATTGTGCAAAGTTCAATTACCACCATGCATTATCTCCAACAACTTTTCATCAAAGTCTACTACCTGTTTCAGCATGTATATTATAGTCTCCAAGAAAAAAAATTGTATTTTTAATAATATTGTTGTAATAATGTTATCCTGCAGGAAATAAAAACTTTCTTTTTTTGAACTTCTCTGAATCTAAAATTGGTACATAGTCACTAATGAATAAACATTAGTACCATTGTGTAAGGCAAGTTTTAACACCATTATTCTTTTATTGATACTCTGAGGAATTTTAATAGTAGAAGATATTGTTAGACTTATAACAAATCCAAAACCATGCATTCTCTATTCAATGACAATTTGCCCTTTCAAAATGACTTGTAGGCTGTCACCTGTTTTATAATATTTCTCTTGTAAATAAGTTTCACTAAGAGCAACTATATTGATCTTAAATATTGACAACTATTTAATCACCAGTGAAGTCTTTTGCTCTTGTCTTGAAGAGTATCAAGTACAGGGTAGACATTCCATTTCTAATATTTATCTTCAGCACAACTACTGCCTCCTGATATTATTATTTATATCACTGTAATCAATAGTCTACAAGATGAGACAAGTGGGTAAACTGTGTTAGACAAACTATTTCTAGACATTTTTTATATCTCATTACTTTCATGGCAATCAGGAATGTCTTAAACAGAGCTATCTAAATATACAATCTTTGCCAGTTAAAATCCTGTTTCAAATCTAATTCCAAATAGACTCCTTAATGAAAGTATTGCCTCAAACAAAGATCACAATTAAACATTACCTGTCTACTAACTCTGCTTCATATATTTTTTATTGTCAAGTGCTTGAGCTAAAAAAATTAAGAGTCAAAAAGGCTATCTATATATTTGAGGTAAGGAATATAGTTACACAAAAAAAAATTCAAACCATAAAAAAGTAAATGATGGCATGAGAGGCTCATGATGACCAGGCTCTATACTAATTTAAGTGACTAAAGAAGTACCTACTCTTTAATGAACCAACATCCTATTCTAAAAGGCAGCAACAGATATTTTTTCTCAGAAGCTTTATTTGTTATTCGCAATTGGTTTTTTATATTTGAAGGTAGCCTATTCCCCAACAGTCAGAAAGTTAACTTTCTACAAATACTTTCATTATTATTTTTAAATATTAACATTTCTCTGCAAGGTGAAGATCTCTCTAAATGTAATCCACTCTCTCCAACCTCTGGGCTCTTTTCTCCTAATTGTAACAATAAATTTCTTTATTTCATCTATTCATCTCATCTAAGACTTCACCTGCCCATTTATTATTATTATCTCTTCTGGCAATATGTTCAGCCAGTTCTATTTTAATCTTTTCGTTCTTTCAATGATGTCAATAATAGCCTGTTTGTTCTCTCACCCATGCAATTTTTTTATCATTTTTGTTACTCCCAATATACATCTCTATTTATGCAATTGAATGGTTTGTAGTCTTTGTATTGCTTCTCAGTTAAGTGTTCAAGGCTCAGGCCCATAAATAAGAACTGATAAATAAATCCTATTTAAATAAGAATTTTTTTCCTTTATTATTAAATTATTTCTATCAAAATCATTCCATCCTAGTGTAATTATAATATGATTAACTTAATCTATTATATAGATTAATTTAATCCATTATGTTTAGATCTATATTAATAATCTGACAAAAGTATTTTGTAGTTATTAACTTTTTCTAATTAATGCTTATCAATATTTATTTTCTTTTGATTCATTGAAAATTATTTTAGTATTTTTAGTATTTATCATTAATCCTGTTTTCTTTATCTTCATCGGATAACTCTTGCAATATTTTCTGAAACTCTGATGCATTGTTTGTGATCATCTTCAAAATCTAAATAACTTAAAATAATTAAGTTTACTCCCTTAGCGTCCCCCATTTTTTTTCATATGTCAAATGCGTTGACTGGGAAGCGAACCCTGGCCAGCTGCTTAGAAAGCAGCTATGCTAACCACTAGGCCACCAACGCTTGACTAGCTTCCCCCATTTTAATTCACAAAATGCTTATTGTAAACATATTGTAGAATGTTTTGGAGATAATCACTATCAAAAACATCTTCTCAATGTTGTTAATAATCGTCTTAGTATCATCATGTAATCAGATCTTCGCTGTTGTGTTAGACAAAATTTTTTAACTAAATCAACAAATGATTTTTTTTAAAGTTTTATCTATTAATTATCTTTTTCTTTTTTTTTCATTAGATTTTTTTAAATTTCATTTTTATTTCAATTCCTCTGAACAGTGAACAGTGTAAACTTTCATTATTTGTTTTTTTTTTTTTTAATTTTCAATTTTATTAAAATTTCAAAGAAGATTAATTTAAAAAATTTTTAAAGCAGATATCATGTTAATATTAAAAAGTATTTTATTTTTTCAAGAAAACAGAGTAATAGGATTTATATATAAATTTAAAAGTTTAATTTTAATAAAAACAAAGCAATATTATAAAAAGTCATATATCACATGACCCAATAATTTTAAGCTTGTAAATATAAAGAAAGAGCTTTGCCAATTGCTCAACAAGCTTTGTGATAAATGCTTAGCAAGAGAAAGCATTTAAAATATCTATATCGGAAACCACCCCCAAACCCAGACCAATGGCTTCATGCTTTGGCACTCCTCAGTGAGGCACTAGGATAGTTTCAGACACTAGATCTAAAAATACCAACGCAAAGCCAGCATTTATCTAAGAGTTAACCATTGAATAGAAAATCTGAAATTTTCAGATACTTAAATGTCTTCAAACCTAGCTATCTAACTCAAATAGCTATATGGGGCTGAGAGATCTTCAGCCAAACCATATATTAGTAGTCTTGGCAATATAACATCACTTAAGGCTTAAAGCAAAGACTATAAATAGTCAATAAAAATAAAAAATAGAGTCATATATCACATGACCTAATTTTTTAAGCTTGTAAATATAAACAAAGAGCTTTGCTAATTGCTCAATAAGCTTTGTGACCTAATTTTTTAAGCTTATAAATAAAGAGATCACAAACTTGTTGAGCAATTAGCAAAGCTCTTTGTTTATATTTACCAGCTTAAAAATTTAGGTCATGTGATATATAAGTATTTTTTATTTTTATTAACTATTTATAACCTTTGCTTTAAGTCTTAAGTGATGTTATATTGCTAAGACTACTAATATATGATTTAGCTGAAGATCTCTCAGCCCCATATAGTTATTTGAGTTAGATAGCTGGATTTGAAGACATTTAAGTGTCTGAAAATTTCAGATTTTCTACTCTTAGATAAATGCTGGCTTTGTGCTTGTATTTTTAGAACTAGTGTCTGAAACTATCCTAGCACCTCACTGAGGAGTGTCAAAGCACAAAAACATTGTTCTGGGATTTGGGTGTGGTTTCTGATAGAGATATTTTAAATGCTTTCTCTTGCTAAGCATTTATCACAAAGCTTGTTGAGAAATTAGCAAAGGTCTTTGTTTAAAAAATATTATACCTTTATAAATGTATACGGTCAAGTCCAATTTAAGACATCAACTTTCTTAGAGGTTATTCTGATTTGAAGGTAATTTATTTTATTTAAAATCTATGCAAACTCATTTTCAATCTAAAAAAATTGGTACCAATTTAGTTTACGCTTATGGCCATTGTGTAATCTTAAAACCTGCTAAAACCACCACTGATACATCCAACTGATAAATGACATCAAGAAATCCACATATGGTCATGATATGACTATTCATTTTTAAATTGTAATTAACATCAATAATAATAGAAACAACTGCCAAAACATATTAATTAAACAATTCATTATAAATCATATTTTTATCTTAATATTAGTTGAAAGGATAATTCTCTAAAGTAAAGAATATTAATTTTACAATTAATAAAAAGTTAATAAATCAGATTTTTTCTTACAAAAGTGAGTAATGTTGTGTGCTTAATTTCTCACATGTCATTATTAGCTGGCAGATGGGTAAAAAATGTAAATGAGAGAGATTTATTCATTAAATTTCTTAAAGATGATAACACTACTACTGACAGTGAAAAGATTAGTGGTTATCTTATTAAAAATTCAATACCTATTTATAATCAACAAATTTATATTAAAATTAATTTGTTAATTACTTCAAATATAAGCAGGTATTATAAACACTAGTCTTTTCACCGATAGTAGGTAGAATTATCCTCATCTTTGAGAAATTTAATGAATAAATCTCTTTCATTTAGATTCTTTTTATCCACCTGCCAACTAATAATGATGTGTGAGAAATTAAGCATACAACCTTACTCGCTTTGGTAAAAAAAAATCTGATTTATTATTGTTTTTTAATTGTAAAATTAATATTCTTTACTTTAGATAATTATTATTTTATATAATGTTAAGACATTATTAAATATAGAATTAATATGCTAAGTTTATTCATCATTTACATTATTTCAATATGAGGTTTGATCAATTTTACATTTATAGAACATGTGATTTTTTAATTAATATGTACCAATTTTTCCCCATTATTTTTTCTGTTTAACTACTTTAAATTCATATTTTAGAAATTATAAGCTAGTAAAAATAATATGCTTTATTTCATATGGGCATATGGTATAATTCATATTTTAGAAGTTATAATCTTTTAGTATTTATTAATTGTAAGCTTGGTTTAATCAGTCTTCTGCATCCTTCCTCCTCCTTGCATACTCTGGCACTTTGAGCCAGTCAAACCATCCTCCTCCCTTTCTGCATACTCCTGTGCTTTGCACCATCATCATTTAATAACATTCATATTTTAGAAGTTATAAGCATTTAGTATTTACAGTGTGATCACCACCCATTTTGAGTTCTAAGGACTGCCCAAAAACCACTGCTGACACACGCAAGTGACCCAATTATTTTTAATATCATTTATTACTTGGAAGTGTCAGTGGTGGTTTTGGGTTGTCCTTAGAACTCAAAGTGGTTGTGAGCACATACTAAATCAGCACCAAATAAATAATCTTGTAATTTCACATTCTGAAAAAGGAATTTTTTTTATGGAATTATGAAAACTAATATTCAAAATACTATTTAATAACTTGCACTATTCATTGTATATGACAAGAGTTGTTTTTTAGTATTGCTTTGAATTTAAAAACAAAAAATATTTTCCAAGAAGATTGCTAATAAGAGAAAACTGTCTAAATAATAACTGGGTTCTATGCCAATAAGAATGAATTGGAAGCATAATTGAGATAATCAATTAAAATAATATATATATATATATAGTCAAAATATATGAACTAAATGCCTGGGTAGTTTATTTTTGTAGTGAAAATGAGAAGTCTCATGGGATAAAAGTTTTTGAATTAATTTTAGATGAAAAACATTTTTAAAAATCAGTTTATTTCATTAATAATGAAATTATTGAGTATATTCTGTTTGTTCAATGTTTGAGCATTTACCAAGCGAGTAATCATATAATAATTAAATAAAATGAATGAATAATTTATTTATAAATAAATGATTGATTGATTTTAACAAACCGTCTAAATATTGAACTCTGTGATAATTAAAGTAACTTGGAAGCACAATTTTGATAAAATAAAAAATTTACTGTATTTACAAAATTATTTACTCAATAATGAAATATTCAAAACTGATTAAAATTGCAGTTTAATCAAATGTTGTACTAATAAGAATATTTTATAACTACAATATCAAAGTAGTCTGAACATCCAATTGAAATTATATATTTACCAGGTGTAACCTACTTATGTAAAGGCTGGTGTTTTTTTAATTGGTTGCTTTAACAATTTTTTTTAAAAGATTTAATGTAAACTAAACAAAAGATTTTAATATCATATAAATAATGTGATAAATGTATCTGGCCTGAAAGGCTGTCATTTTTGTAATAGTTTTTTTAATTGGTTGGAACAATCCAACCTGTTTGTTATACCGGCAAGTTAAATTGATAAAGTTAAGTTAAAATTTTAAATTTTTAAATATATCTGTTATATTTGACATGTGAATTTGACAGTGTTATAGACAATTATAAGTATTGTGATGCACTATGGCTTCTCTTTTATCAAAGTCAGTAATCTCTCAGTCACTATGCCTAGAGAAACCTGTTAGCTATATTACCTTTCCTTTCCATTCCCCACCTTAAGGCTTTCCATATTCTTTTCTATTCTGCTCTATCCCATTTTTACAACATTGTCTTTGTCAACTCTATGTCCTTTATATCTAAATCCCCTTTATCCAAACTCAGCATAAAAAACAAGAACCCACTTTCTATATAATCACTTTTTTTATATTTATTCTTCCACAATTTCATTATTTGTACCTTTTCTGCTTGTAGGCATTTATATTCAATTGACAGATGCCTAATGTTTTCTATGCCTTCCTTTTATAACTTGCAGTTAAATCACTCATATTTTTACATTTATGTGTATATTCACTTGTTGCTAATTGTCCTGTCCAAACCTTGCTATTCTCATAAATTAACTTGCACCCAATATTCTGTTTATTTCTGTATATATTTAAACTCTTCTTACTTTCCATATTATTTCTCCATCTCTCCAACTTCCTATTTTTTGTTAATGCATTTATTCTCTATCTCATTTCTTGCCACTATACACTCAACAATTCTTCTAGCACAATCATTCATCCCATCTTTTGTATAAATATACTGACATAAAGTCTCTATCTAAATTTTCTGCATATTGTACTACCTTTCTTACCCATTTTGTTTTTTATCCTTTAACCATAACCCAATTAAATACTATTTTGGCTATTCTCTTATTGTCCATAAATTGGAATCTACTGAACATTTTCATTTTGCCTCTTGCATCTTTCATATAAAAACTTGATCATCCCATTTCACCTTGAATTGGCTCTTTTGCCTTTATACATACGTGCTTCTAATGCACGTCTTCCTATTTCTTTTTATACTTTTCCTAAGTAATCTAAAACACCTTTATTAACATATGATGCATCATTATCATAAGTTAGCCTTGCTATTGCTACTCCCTTTCATATAATTTTAGTTACATCATATTTGTTATATTAAAGCACTGTTAATTTCTTTATCAGTCAATTTTTTTTCTTTGCTTCATTTATTAATTTCTTCTTCCATTCATCCAAGCAATTTAACTTTATATACCCCAATAATAATTCTTGAGCCTTTATCATTCCTTTTGATTTTTTTTCATTAAATTAAACCCTATCTCTTTATCCACCCTTGTGCATGTCTTCAGCATAACTTGCATATCTTCCCTACTTTCTGTGTACAAGAACATGTCATCAGCAAATAAAAGACCTGATAATGTATATAATCTCTTGCCATCTATTAATGATATCTCTACCTCTCTTCCCAGTTTTTCTATTGCTCTTTCCGTTTCTCTCAAATATAACAAAACAAAATAAGTGACACAGGGCATCCTTGCCTTAATCACATCCCATTTTTATATTTAACTGCTTCTATATTTTCTAATTGATATGTATAGCAATTATTTTCATTCAATCTCGTAATAAGATCCACTCAAACTCCATTCATTCCCAAATTTAGTAAATTTATTCATAATCAATTTCTATTTTCTTTATCATATGCCTTCTCTATATCCATAAAGACCATATATAACTGTCTATCTGTATTCTTACTCATAATTATAAGTTGTGTGTCTTCAAGTAAACTATCTATCTCCTATACATTTATCTGATCAAAAACCTCCTTGCATTTCTCTAACTATATTGTTTTTTTTCCATACTGAAGTGCTCTCTGAATAAAAAAATTCAGAGGGCACTCCAGTAAAGTATTACAGACACTTTGATAAGATAATAATTTTAAAATGATTAAAAATATTTATAAATTTCCATACTTTGTTGTAAATTGTATTATAAGGTGCTATGTAGAATTTCAGCATGTCATTGTGATCATTGAGCTTTATTAGTAGTTTGTGTACTCAGCCCATATGAATAGTTTGTGCACCTGGCCTTCAGAGGATGTTCCAGTAAAGCATTATGGACAAACCTATGTTCACATGGCTTATATATATATTTAAAAATAAATAATGCATTCATTTTTTTGGTAGCTAATTGATATTAAATCGAAAATATTTGGTTTCCTGGTACATTACTTTTTTTTCTGACACTAAAATATTTTTTCCTCACATTTTATGTGCAATATATATTTGTTTACATTTATTTACTACTAATAGATTTGAGGTTAATATTTAAAATAAATGCAATAAGTACTATTCAAGTACAAGATAACTTTTAATGCATCAAGGTGAATTAACTTCAAACTAAGAATTGTTTTAAAGTAGCTATGTCACATGCTAGAATTTAGTTTTATAGTTGAATCATAAAACAGTTGAAACATTTTATTCATAAGATGCTTATATTTATACATTGCTTGGTAAATAAATTAGCTGACTTGAAAAAATGTTACAAAACTCATTTCACTCATAAAAAAAATGTAAATCACAATATATGCATTAGGTATATGAATAAGGAAGCTTTTAATGTAAAAGCTAGTGATCATGTAAGCATAATATTGCTTAAATCACAATATATGCATTAGATATTTGAATAAGGAAGCCTTTAATGTTGTAAAAGCTAGTGATCATGTAAGCATAATATTGCTTAAAGCATTTAAACTTTCAGAATCACATGAAAACTTTAAAAAGATATATGTTTCTGACATGTCATGTCTGTTTATTTTACTATAATTCTTGATCATTGTATAGCTTTTAGGTATTGTTTGGCTTATTTTCAATAAATTCTTGAGAAAGTTTGGTAAGTGATTGATCTAATATTGATAAAGGTAATAAGCAATTGAATCATTTATAGATACTCATAGAATTATGTTGCTATATTTTGTTCTGATTGAAAATATTGGCTTTATTACTTCAGAATATTTTTTTCTTTTTACAGAAACATTAATTTTTCATCACTTTTACTTATTATAACCAACTCAAAATCTTCAATTATTTTTGTATTTATTTATATGATTTTTTAAAATAGAAAACAAAACTTAAAAAGAAGAAAATATATTTTAAAATGTTATTGATTATTGAAGTTGGAATTTTGGATTTCTAAATTTAAATATTAAAATAATAGCAATTCTCTCCAAACAGTAGTGCCACCAAATGCAAGCCATAGTAATCAATGGATGCAAGAACATTTGTGCATCAAAATCTCTTTCTAGTACCTACTCATTTAATATTCCCAGACTACTGTCTAGCATGTTACTCACTGTTTTAACAGATTGTGGTTATCACATGATGTTTTAGTGATTTAAATTTGAATAATTTTAGTCTTTCTTAGTTTTACTGTATGATTATTATATCTTCTCCTTTACTTATTTTGCATTTCTCTTCATATATTCATATGTATTATTTTTTTATCATCTCCTCTTATATACTTTAATGCTTTTTTATAATTCCTTTTTTATTTTGCTTACAGTTTTGACTATCCTACAGTCTTCATCAGAGCTCTCTATACATTTCACTTCTCTCTCTACAATTGAGTATTTTTAATCTTTTGTAGTCTCACTATGTAACCTAATCTTTGCTGTTATATTCTTGATTGGTATTTGGTGTTTCAAAGTTTTGATTACTGCAGAAATAGAATCAAATATCTTTTCATAAACTACAAATACAAATATAAAATAGAAATTCAAACTCATTGGTTATTTTGATAATTTATTTAAAACTTGATATGATCTACCATGCTATATTTACTTTTAAATTCAACTTGGATTTTTTTAAATTAATTTGAAATCATAATTTTTCATAGAAAAATTGTAATAGTCTTAGCAAAGTTATTGTAGAAAACTAATAAAAGAATGCTAGATTGGTAATTTTTAATATCTTTTTTTTTCACCTTTTTTTAAAAATAAATATCACTATTGCATTATTTTAATCATTTGATACCTCTTTTTGTATTTTTATATGGGACTATTTCCTTCATCTAATATGTGTATTGAATGTCTTTAGAAAAATTTAACTTTATTTAAATATTCCAAATACATTCAACCATTAGTAATACTATTGCACATTAAACAGGTTAATATATGCACAATGTTTCAAGAGGTATTTTTCTCCCTTGTTGGCCTTGCCAGTGACAGTACTAGCATGGGATTTGAACATGGACCCTTATATTCTTGAGTATTGAATTTTAAGGTAATGACACCCGAAGAAGAGGGGAGAAAAATACCTCTTGAAACATAGCGCATATACTAATCTGTTTGATGTGCTATTACTAGCAGTTGAATGTATTTGGAATATTTAAATAAAGTTAAATTTTTCTAAAGACATTCAATACACATATTAGATTATGGAAATAGTCCAATATAAAAATACAACTAGAACACCATCATCACAAACCTTCATAATGCCTCTCATGTTTGGATAATAACTTGGTTAGTAATTACTCTATTTATTCATCTGCTTTTTTTAAAAAGTAGTTGTAATAATCCAATCATTTTCTAGAGAATTTTTATTCATCACAGATTTAATCATATATCTCAGCTCCATATTTCAAATACTCAACATTTAAAAAATATAATTATCAGTTTTTTGTTTTTAATTTTTTTTTTCATGCAAGTGCGACCTGCCATCTGAGATTGTTGATATTTTTAAATGATTTGCAAATTCTAGCTAATATTTATTTAGGCACTTTTGAATATTAGGGATAGTAACCATTAATAATAGCTTTCTTAATATCTTTTGATTTTGTTTTTTAGTTTGCATTACCACATATTTTACTATTCACTAATTGTTGTTCAATTCATCAGTCATTTCATTTGAAATAAGAGAGAGGGTGAAAAGTGTGTCTTATCACCCATCTCAAACAAAAATCAAGCTGGAACTGTTTTAATATGAATATTTTTTCCTTTTATACCAATCGTTCGGATTCACTGAACATGGTTTCCTGTTTCAAATTTTCGTTAAGGTCCAAGTGTTGGTTGCTGCTTCTATTGGACATCTAGTTTTTTTTTTGTTCTCTTATCTATATCTTTCACCTGACTTTTTTTTATTTAAGAATCCCAAGGGCTAGTTTGCTTTTCGATAATTAATAACACAATCATTTCCATTTACTGAGATTACATAGGAATCTTTTTCATTTATATTACTCTTTACTAAAATATTTTATATTTAGATCTTTACCTTTTTTTTTTTTTTATAAAAAAGTACATTCAAATACTTTTTTTTTTTTAAATAAAAAAAAAAATACTTTTAACGTTTTGCATCTGTGCGAATATATATATATACGTTTAGCAACTCTTTAATTTTTTTAGCTTTTAGTTTTTATTTTAATTTTAAATTAATGTAATGTTATACCGTTACAATATATTAAAGTGATTATGAAAATATCTAACTGAAGGCATGATAGAAAAGTTATCTCTTCACCTTAAATTCAGACACAATTCCTGAAATGTTTGATTAAAATTAAACATGATCTACACTAAAGGTATACTATGTTAGTAATACAACACTTCTTAGTAATCTTTCCTTCAATCACATCTTTACAGCTTCTGGTATATTTAGAGCCATAATTTATTTTTGTCTATCATAATTCTAAGTATAAAAGACAATGAGCATTTAAACATGTTCTCACACATATCTTGCTTTCAACCAAAGTCAACTGCCCTATTAAGAGCTGCCAGAATCAAGAGCATGGTGTGGATATTTTGATGTAAAACTCAGACTTAAAAGCTAATAAATTAATCATGCTGCATAATGCCTGTTGATATGCAACTCATTTATATATTTATCATACAATTAGAGGGATTTGAACTCAAGATTTTTCAATCTTTTTATCCTCCATTCTAATTACATATATAAGAAACATTCAGTATAAGCAATTTATACACTGCCTTATAATTATTTTATCATGTAAATAATTATAAGATAATAACATTGGCAATGATAATAATATACTAAATGAAAATTAATTAATTCTTTTAAGCCTTAAAATGGAATCAAACCCCCCCCCCCCCCCCCAGATAAAAGCAAATTCTTATGCGGTCATTTAAATACCTGTTATATAAAAAAAAAAAAAAAAAGGTTATTAAATACTAACACTTAAATCAAGCGTCTAAATAAAATAATGTAGATGGATTTATAATAATAGTATAGATGAAAACGATCATTTATTAAATTGGCAATAAGACACAGTACCAGATGCCAGGAACATTGCACATATATGATACCTAGAGCTTTTATTTATTATAATCTGGGCTTCTCATTTAGGTTAAATTTGAAAATTTTTTCGTCTAATAAAATATTTTT
>JAQFVV010014734.1:0-28446 GCA_028023455.1 Epiperipatus broadwayi
GTACACATAAATCTATATATATATATATATATATATATATATATATATATATATATATATATATATATATATAAAGGAATATTTTTTTTCTCAATTAAATAATATATGTGTGGGACATGAGAACATACATATATGTACAATATATATATATATATATATATATATATATATATATATATATATATATATATATATATATATATATATATATATATATATATATATATATATATATATATATATATATATATATGCCAACAGAATATTATTAAGCTATAAATATAATAATATATTTTATAATAACTATAATAAACTACATAAGTAAAATTAGTAATAATTTAGAAAACAGGATCTGTTTCCTGGAGGTATAAAATAAGATTCTTCATGTGGGAAAAAATAATAATAAAAGAAAAACTAAAGAAATTTTTTTTAAAATAGATATAGTGCATCTTTTATCAAGACAAGATTTAAATGTTAAAATTAATTAGTTTTATAATGTAGGAAGATGCTGATTACTTCCTGTAATTTAAATGGATTTCAGTAGAATAATATTATTAAATAAACTAAAAATATTAAGAGGGTTTCCTATAGTTATTTATGAAACTTATAATATCGTTATACATTATTATAACAATTTTTCTATAACTAGAAATTTATTTTAATTATATTTGAAAGAAATGTCATTTATATATATATATATATATATATATATATATATATATATATATATATATATATATATATATATATATATATATATATATATATATATATATATATTAAAACAAAATAAAATGTCCTTTAATATTAATAATGCAATCAAGAAACTCAAACGTATGCCAAATAACGGTAAACAATTTATAATATAATATAAATAAAAACTGATAGAGAAATATTTTTGATTATATTCATAATGATTATCAACTTGACTCAAATTTCAAAATGGAATCATCTATTACCAACCGGAAACACATGACGATTTAAATATCCCACAATTCATTAATCCTAACATTTGCGGACTGTCTGTTTATTATCGTATTTTTATACCTACTAATAAAAACTGCCTCTTTAATTTTTATTTTTTCATTATATTTTTCTTGACCTAAAACTTTTATCCTTTTTATATCAAAATCAAATTTAAAATTAAGATCATGATAGGAAATGTAAGTTTTATATATGTGGAAAGAGGAAAGGGAATGATTCTTTGTTGAAAGAATCTATTATTAGATATAACTATAATTTCACTATATTGATTGTAGTATCATTTTTGTTCAGTTATGATAATTGTTTACAATTATGTGTAATATATTTATTAGTTACAATGATTTCCCAACATCGTGCATACTCTAAATCTTAAGATAATTATCCCCGTGAATCTTTTTTTTTTTTTTGAAATGAGGTGTTTTGTAGATAATATGTAATTTGTTTGTTAGGTATAATTGGCTACCCACCTAATAGCTTGAGATAATACTATCAACCTGAGATGAGAAGAAGCGTTAATAGAGATGAAATTGAGATGCCAAAAAAGTGTTTTTTGTGTATGTGTAGAAATAATTTGGCCTTATATTTTTATTTTATACTTTTAGATGATGATGGTTATGAGGATTTCGTTTTTATAGATGTTGATAAATCAATACAGCCATGAAACAGCATAGTTTCAATTTTAAAACACAACTTGAGTCAGTTTGAATGGCAATATCATTTTTGTTAATTATTGTACTATTGCAAGATAGGCACAGAGATATTGATAGTAGTAAATTATAAAATAATAATTTCATGCATATTTGGAGAGTTATTGTTATAGAAAATCTATTATTTTGGAGGTTGGATTGGATATTTGCTTCTTGGAGTTTGGTTGTTTATATTGCAGTTTTGATGATTGATGAAGAGTTTTGCCATTGCCTTGAGGATGATATGTATTCATACCTCTCATATCTGATCAATCTCATTCACTGCTCCAAGCCAGGTTACGATTTGTTATTATTTAACATGAAGCAGTGAACATTAGTCCTGTCATGATCTCAGCCTCTAAGACTCCAAGAATGTGAGCAAGGCATAGTTTTTCTTATACATATATATAGTATTTCCATCTCAGAATCCAAGATAGCGAACAAGGCATTATTTTATAAATACCAACCCTTAAGACTTTAAAAGCAAAGCATTGCAACAGTTTTGGCATTGTATTATCAAGGGTTGTGATAGCTTAAAGTGATTGAATAGGGATGGTGTTCTGGGTGTTTGTGATGTATTGTATGCTTATAGTGCTGTGACTGAATTATTTATTGGTCTCAGAATTGTGAGCTGCTAATAATTCTGTTGGTTGCTGGTATTTGTCAGATCTCTAATGGGCTATATTATGAATATATGCATATGCTATAAAAGTTGTTTAGGTTGGTTCATTAAATAATGGATAAGAAAATTTTTTTGAAGGAATAAGAAGACTGGGTGATGGTATATACTAGGCACACTATTATAGAAGTGGCCTACTTTTAAATAGTTATTTATTATAAAATAGGGTTTGTGTTTTAATATGATGATATTTGTCAATTAAATGCAGTGAAATTAGGTGCTGATTAATACTATGAGGGCAGATGTAGGGAATTTAAGATAGAGATTGTTGATTATATAATAAAAAAAGAAAAAATGTGAATAGAAAGTTTGGTATAAATACTGACATATAGAAGAATATATACTATGAATGGGTGGTTGTAAAATCTTTGGGAAAGTATGGATGTATATATTAAAATTTGGCTCTAAGTGTGTTAAACATCAGGGGACAAAACAAAAGAAAAGAAGAAACAACAATCAAAAACGAGTATAAATATTTTTAATTTATAAAAAGGAATAGCAAGATGTTAATGTGACATAAGATAAAAAGGTAGCCACTAAAGGGATGAAGACAGAGAAAAATCAAGGCTATCAAGACTTGTTGCAAGCTATGATGGACAATTTAGAGAAATGAGACAGGAAATGATTTAAAAAATAGATCAGTACTTCCAAGGAATTAAGGAATGCATAGATAGGCAATCATGAAAAATAGATCAACAATCTCAGTAAATAGATCAGCAAACTCAATTAATGAGTCAGCAGATAGATAATAAAATAAATGATTTGAATAAAAAAAATAGATAACAGGATAGCTGGTCTAGAAAAAAAATAGATAGTAAAGCAGATAGACAGATAAAAGAATTTAGGAAGGATCTGCAAAATGGACTCATGTCTTTTAACAACAAACTATAAAAAACATGGAAGTAAATTTAAATAATAAATAGCAAGAGAGTGATTTAAGATATAAATATCTGAGCCAAAAGCAAGATAAATCAGATCATGAATTGAATAAAGTGCCAAAAGAAATACAGAGGATAATTCATCAAGTGACCAAGACATCCATAGAAGAAATACAGTATGATACAGAATTTACTAGAAGTGAAAGCAAATCATAAGAAGAATCAAATAGACTTTAGTGACATACTAGAGAATCACAAAAGAATTATAATAGAAGATATTAAAGAGTACCTGCAGTGGGAAGAAAAAGACATGTATCATAAAATTCAAGGTATGATGAAAATAATGGTTAAGAAGTGGACCACCTAAGGGTCATGATAATAACAACATGCACAGAAGTTTCAAAACTGGATCAAAGTATAAAAAAGAGAACAACTTTGATGTGGGACTTTTTTTATTATTTTCTGGTTATGTGTTCTTAGAATGGAGGTTTCCTTGAGAGTGACTTGTTGCAGTGAAATGTGTTTGCAAAGGAACACTACACTTGTTGAATAAAGCTATCACACAAGAATGGAAATGAAGCCTTGTGAACAGTCTTTTGCAATGAAGAGACCATCGAAAACAAGCTTTTTTCCTCCAGCTATGGAACAGCCCAGTTGCCAGCAGGAGAGATCAATTAAACATCAAGGAACACAGGCTCCCAAAGGAAGACATGTATTATAAGGACTGATAAGAGCTTACTGATAAATTATGATTATTTAATGGAAATTTGTGTTTTTAATTAATAGCCAATTAACATTAATCATACATGATCATACCAATAATGACTACGTTTCAATGTTTAAAAGAACTAGCTAGAAGAATTTAAATGGAACAAGAACTTTTCATCCGATTAATAATATTTGGATTAGTGTATGTTTTTATTTTCCAATTTTTTTCTTTATTTATTCTTGCATAAATATTTTAAATCCATTTTAAAAAAAATATTTAGTATTAGTTTAGGACTCTCTTTGTATGTTCTTAATTTGAATACTTGATGTTGTAAATGTTAGTTAATTAATATTTAATTAAAGAAATTACCTTTGCCATTGTATTTAATAGTTATTGACTAAACTCCAGGAACAATAGTCTCTAAAAAAATAAATAATGTTTTACAGGAAACCATAACCCTGAGCTTGTAATTACTTATGTCAAAATTATGGGATACGAATAAGCTAGGAGTCTATTGACTATGGTGCCTTCTTATAAATTAAAACTCACTTAGTGGGCAATTCTGCCCACACTAATTAATAGGCCAGTTAATCAGGAACTATAGTTATGTTTTTGGAAATAGGAACAAAATATTTCTTTCTTCATAGCTTGATTAACTTTCACTTTATAGTGCGTAAAATAAATTTAAATATTATTCTCCATCCATAAGTTTGACAAAACTCATCTAAATGAGATGTGGTAAAATTTTGACTATTTCTAACAGATATTAACCAAACAGAGTTAGTACTGTTACTAATTAATATAACAAACCTAATGATATATATTTTTTTTACAAATACTTACGAAAGAGGGCTTACATTTTAAAAGGAGTGTCTCATAATAATAAGTATGAAACAAATATAAAATGATTACAAATGTATTAATAAGTCATCTATGTCAGTGATCTTTTGAATTTGTTTACTGTTATTTGTTGTGTGTATATATATATATATATATATATATATAAATATCGATATATAATATATATATATATATATATATATATATATATTAATTCGAAATTTTTTTACTTTAGAAAAGATTGTCAAGGTATGAAATTTTATTATGGGATATGGAAGGGGAATATTAATCTATTAAAATGATAAAATGTCATCCTTGTCTTTTATTATTATTTTATTTATCTTGCTATATTACATTTTTGTTGTTTATTAAATATTATTGAGTTATTAATATGATCTCTACTTAATCATTATTCTTTTACATTTATATTAATAAATAAACAGACTAATCATTAATAGCTACACACACACACACACACACACATATATATATATATATATATATATATATATATATATATATATATATATATATATATATATATATATATATATATATATATATATATATATATATATATATGTACCGGACCATACTCCCTGCAGAATTCTTTTCCTAATCTTGCACTGAGCATGAAGTGACCAAGATTTAAAAGGTAAAGAAATGTATATCAATTTAGCCGATTTCTATACTCATACATATCAGTACTTCCAGCTAAACGGATAGAAAGAGTGGATTGACAGGAATCTTCCAGTTAAAACACCCTTTAGTTGATATCTTATTTTAATGCCTGAATATTTAGAACAATGGCAAGTACACACCTTTGAAAAATCTATTTACAAAATAGACTTTTGCGCGCCACTTCTATAAAAGAATCAAAAAATGAATTTTTCACCCTCCTAGAAGGGTCTGCAATACCATATGTTCAGCGGAGCATAAGAATAAGATTTAACACCCCGGTAGAGCGATATCCCATGTGGCTAGCTCAAGTCACTCTACATCTAGGGTCTTCAAATGGGTAAGTTAAATGATTATTACAGGTATGTGGTTGATAAGGAAAGAACACATTTTTATCAATATAAATAATGATACGAAAATGAAAAAAGTTTAATATTATGATTAAATATTTATTTAATCCCTAAGACCCACCACCATTTCATACTAATGATAATATAATAACAAAATACTAAATAATTAATTACTCCAAACTATATATATATTTGAGGTGTTGAAATAGATAAAATACAATTTTAAATAAGAAAAATAATAAATCCCTAAAGCTATTTACAATGTTTATAAGTAATGGAAGTGGTCTGAGCTCTTTTTACCCAATAGAAATAAATTTTAATTTGTGTGATTTGATATACAGATATGAGATTTTCGGTCATACAGGCATACACTTTTACTGATAACTTTAAAACCTTTTTATTGATAGGAAATATAATAATGAAAACTATGCATATTTGCACAATGAAATATATCACTAATTTCATATTTTCAACAAGTCAATATGTTGCATTGGCTCAGATACCATATCATACTCACCATAAGGTACTGTATCTATTTCCGTTTTGCCAAAGATAAATTTCTATACATGTATATACGTGCAGCCAAATTATACACTTACTATTATTTTAAATATAAAGTTATTAGAGTACTTGCTTGCAGGGAACCTATAATAAATCAATCCCTTCATACACTCATCGTGAGGTGTAGCAGTCACAAAAAAAAATAACTTAAAAAGGATATCCGGTTAAATACATTTTTAGATATTCAGCATGAGATATCATATTTACCGAATATAATAAGCGTATGTACGCATACATATATCTACATGCATATTTATATTTGATGAATTTCAGGAATAACAACAACAGCAAAACGAATAGCAACAACAACAACAACAACAAAAATCTCTGTGCAATCTTTGCTGAAAATACTAATTTGAAATAGAAAAATTCACTCAAAGAATTTAAGTAAAAGCTTTACCATTTATGACCGCAATAACCGTAAATTTATACATATGCGAGAGACTCTCTCATTTTTAAATGATAAATAATAATAACAAAAAAAATATATCTAATCGGAAATAGAAAAGTTAATTATTTCAATGTTAATAAATATCTTAAAATAAACTTATATCTGTGTCTTCATTCTTCTCCTCTGGGCTGAGTGGGCTTCAAGTTAACTGGCTGTGTGGTGATGATTTCTTCCATTTAGTAAGGTGGCACTGGCCATCCTCCTGGGCGGTTGGAATTGGCATGGTCACATCTGAGTGGCTTAGGACAGAGAAAGGGGGGTGCACTGGCTAGTTGTCTACCCCACGGTCATTTTGCCGGAATCTCTAGTATATTGCTTCATATCCTCTTTTTTTATATATCTAAATAGTAACGAGGATTATTTAATAAATTTTCATAGGCTGTCTCCAATAGTTATTCGAATCCACAAAGATAAGAGTTCTTAAAAGAACTGTATAAAGGATTTGTTCTAACGAATGTCACTAATAGTACTATTCATAAATGACTCTCTAAGTAGCTGATCGCTTGGAGAATTCTGGAGCAACGAAAAGAATGACTTGCCCAGAATGGCTGCCAATGAAAGACTGAATCCCACAGCACTATCCATCCCACTAATAAGAACCAATTCAGATATCCCTCTGAGAAGAATGAATCAGCCAATCCTTTTAATCTAGCTTATCGCTTAGATTGCAAACATTCCTTTATATTTTTCCGATTAAATTCTACATTTTAAGTTTGACATCCATCTTGAATGCTCAGACCACTTGATTACATTTATTCATTTCAAAAGAATTTCTATTTAAAAAAAAAATAATAACATTTTAATTATAGCCTTATCAAACATTTTGCTTTTGGTCAGATTTTTGCAAAAGCAATTAACATTCTTTGTTTATAGAATAAAATTAGTTTTTAGAGGCAGTAATTAACAAAATGAAAAATGTACAAGTATGTTGGAACAATTGCTTTAATTATTTATTTTACTACTATGTTCCAACATTTGATTCACTTGTTTAATAAGTTTGCCTTTCTCTACTTGAATTTTTCAGAGAAAAGCCCAATACATAAAGTGATATAAAAAATATACAAAATAGAAAAATAAAAAAAATACATGAGCTTATTTTACAATATTTTCCATGTCAATTTCATATTATTTAAATTAGTGTGTGTGGGTATTTTAATGCTCAGACCACTCCATTATCAATATAGCACATTTATATATTTGTTGTGCTTAATCCATACTTTGTGCAAGGCCATTTGATAATGCCTGGCACAATATATATATATATATATATATATATATATATATATATATATATATATTGTACCGGTCAGTTTTGTCTGTTCATATAACAAGATCTAGCATCTAGGCAAAAGTACCTCGAGTGCAATCATGTGCAAGATACATAAGGCAGGAACATTCATGAACTCTGCCCTATTTGCCTATTTTCCAAATCTACCAACTTATGAGCAACAATTCCAATGATACTGATCTAATTTATTTCTACCCACCAGCATCACAAAGTCGTGACACAAAAAGTCTCTTATTTGAACTTTATTCATGTATAGAATATTATTAGCGATTTTCGATCATCTAGTAAATGAAACCTTTTATATAACATCAAAAGTATTTCTATTCAATAAATGAAACAATGACTTAGAAATTTAGAAATATATATAAGATTTATTAAGTTAACTTGAGATATATATATTGCAAATGTTATTTGTGTTAAAATGTAATTAAAATGGGTATTTGTCTCCCTTAGATGACATTAACCTCTCTTACAATGCTGTAAAACGAATGTATTTAATCAGCAATTACACATAATTTATGGCTTTGTTCTAATGTGGCTATTTATATGTCAATAATTTGAAGATAGTATGGGATACCTAAGATTTTTAATAATAGTTCTAGACTACAGTTATTTTAAGTTCTTTAAATCCACTATTAATAAAACAACAGCACTTGAACCAATACATAAATTTATTGAGTTTGATGACAATGGTAATTATATTTAATTAATATTTGCATTGCGAAATAAGAACATATGTGGAAAGCTAATTTAGAAAATAATTATGGCAGCAATATCGTATCTGAAAGTGTGAATGAAATATAAAAAATGGCAATCCATTTAGCATAATCATAACTGTACAGTTTAGGAGCATTAACCTTTTAACCGCTAATTATATTATTGGTTGTATGAGGTAAAAATCAAATCTTTTAATTGGCCAACTCACAAACTGAAGACAAAGCCTATTGTTAAAACATATTCGCCTATAATATTAAATTCAACTCAGATACGTTTATAAAAAGTATATTACTAATTTTTCAGGTTATGAAGAGAATGAAAGTTCTTTCAAAAATAAATTGCTATTTATTTATTCTAAAATATTCAATTTCGGCAACATAAAAGCTATAATATAAACAAAAATGTCGACTTTTACGTTATAGAAAAGTAAATATTTCTTTTTACTAATTCTTCAATATTTTTACAAAAATCTTCGATATTTTTCAAAAATAATTTTGTTTTTTCAGTATTCTCTCTGAAAATAATTTTAATTTCTCAAAATATACTTTTATAATACTTTAAAATCATATTCGAAATGAAAATCTCAGCGTTTTTCTTTATTTTCTTTGATCAGGCGGTTTCTTTGTTCTTTCCAGCCAATCAGAATGTCTTTTTCGGCTGAGAGCTTGCTAAGAACCAATCACAAATAATGTTCTTTCTTTGTTTAGGTTTAAATGCATTTTTTTTTAATTTTTTACTTGTAAAATAAGTCGGAAAAGGGCACCATCTTACAGAACTTTTAAAAACCTCTTCAAAACCTATCGAACAAATTTTTTAGCATAAGAATCGGCTGAGTTAAAGTGACGTCAGATGTCTACGAGGAGCCTTGTAAAAAACAGTCTTTTGGTTAATAGGCTTTAACGAGAATGAAATATGGGAGAGCGGTACATGTATGATGGCAATGGAGAGATGTATTCTGAGATCCAAGAAGGTGCTTCAAATCACAGTTAAAGAAGGTGACTCTCTGCAAATGTTGGCAGGGTCGGGTCATAAACAACGAAGAATGCGTTTTATTGAATTGCCATAGGCTGGACTTTTGCCAGAAAGAACCCAGTGCAATAATATCTAGTGCTGAAGAAGTCCAAAGGGGTTTGCCAAACCTTGTCTTTGTTATTGGAAGTAGAAATGAACCAAACACAAATATATATAAAACTAAAGGCCGGTATACACGTAACACTTGCATTAATATAAATATATAAACTTAATTAAGAAATAAAGAATTATCACCTATTTTTATTGATAAAAACCCAGCTTACCGGTATGATTTAAGTTACTATGTGGATATGGAATTACATTTAATGCTAATATAATAGCTTATAGAACTAGAATACCCCCCTTTTTATATTACTTTAAATTACACATAAACTTCCCACAATGTATGACTAATATAAATCTTCAGTTTTGAACGCTTTAATAAATAAATACTTTTCATATTATTAAATATACATAAAGTCGGTGATGGTTAGTGATTTCAAGAAAGTAATATTAATTTAATGCATATAAATATATTTAAAGTTTTTAGAAGTTAGCACTATTATTTAACTATAAAAAAAACGCATTTCTAAGAAAACAGATTTTTGCTTAGCTTTCTTTCGAAAATAACATTATACAGTAATTATCAGATTCTCATTTTATTTCCCCAGACTTGCAGGTACCCACTATAATAAGAATAACAAATTTGTTTTAAAAAATACTAGATTAATCACCCTATGAAATGTAAGGAAGGTTTTATTTTATTAAAAAAGATAGTGTAAGCATTTGCGATTCTGGGGGAAATTATCGACATATAATTTAGTATATGAAAATATAAAATATAATAATGAAAATAAAATATTGCCACATAGACATGAAATTAAGAACTAATAATTATTCAGGAGATGTTTAATGTAGGAAAGATTACAGCTAAGTTATATAGAGAGAACAAGGTACAATTGACTAAAAGGTAAAAATTTTACAAATTAATTCATATTTAATATTAAATTTTACAAATAAAAAAAAGCTTTACAAAATGGTTAATGAAAATAGATGAGAGTTAAAATTATTCATGGTAACTTTAAGAGTCTAGCAGCATTTGAAATGATTACCTCTTTACAAACTTGGCTGTTCTTTTGATGTTTTTCAGATTTCCTTCGGAGAACTAGATCTAGTTTGACGAGCATAATTATTGAGGCAGGTAGTAAGTTCAGTATTTAACAAACAGGCATATAGTTTAGTCTATGAATATCGGGATCCATGGTCACAGATTTCAGGGAAGACCATTTCGAATGGCAAGAAAGGTGAAGTGTATTTACTCACAACACATTGAAATTAACGAACACAAAATTTTGGCAACTGCTCTCCTTGACTGTCTTAGTTCCTCTGTCTAATTAAATCATAATTATCCCATGCTTTGGTATTTGTGGAATCCTTTTTTGATTGGTCATTGCTAATCATTTTCTTTAATCTAATTTCCAAAAGAATTTCTATACAAGCTTTTACCCATTGTGATGGAAGATGCCATTGTTAGATAAGTATTCAAACTGAAATTAATTTGATAAAAATGTTTGTGACAAAAGTAAATCAATTAAGTTTAGTTTCTAATTTTGATTTTAGAGAAACTTTTAATTAAATTTATTTTAGAAGATTATACAAGTTTATGTTTTTCACCTTTAATTAATTTTGACTAATTACAATCACATCTTCCATATTGGATTTAAAATAAAAGTAGAGTTTATTAGCAAAAATAACTAAAACAAAATTTTATAGAATGACAGATAACAAACTTTTTGTAGTAATTATTTGCTCAGTATGTTTGTCTCTACAATATCTCTGTATATGAGCTGCAATCAATAAATAACCACTATAACTTTTATAAAATAAACAAAATACAGAACATATAATATATTTTGATATTATAAGTCCATTATAATTAATCCCCATTACCTGTTGTGCATACATATTTCCTCTTTAAATACTATATTTATTACTTTTATTTTTTATGTGTATTTAAATTCAAATATTTATGCATATATCTTCGTTAATAAGTATGTTAGTTAATAATAATGAAAAAAAAAAGAAAAGAATAAAAATGTGTTAGTGAATGGAATATATACGCAAGAATAGGATTTGAATTTAGCTTGGTAGCGGAAGATTTGAGGTGGGCTGTGAAGTGCAATCTGAATCTCAGATTCCGCTTCAATATATATATATATATATATATATATATTATTTTGCTGTTGTGGCTTTAGCTAAATTAAAGAGCTTAGCCTACTAATATATGGAGTATCTGAATTAAGTTCAGGCCCATATGATTTTTTCAGTTGGAGAGCTGACTTTAAAGACATGTAGATGTCTAAAAGTTTCAGATCTTCTTCTAACAATTATCTTTTAGATAAATGCTTTGCTTGAGTTGGTTTTTTAGATCTAATGTCCCAACTCCTCAATGAAGAGACCCATAGGTCGAAACCGGTCTGGGGATGGGGACAATCCAAGATAAAAATGATTTGAATGCCTTCTCTTGTAGTAGCATTTATCATAAATAAAAAAAAAAAGCTTGTTTAGAGTTATTAGCACACTCTTAATTTTACATATTTGTAAGTGCAAGCTATATATAAGTCATGTGACATCTGACTTATTATTATTACTATTATTATTTTGCTGTTGTGGCTTTAGCTAAATTAAAGAGCTTAGCCTACTAATATATGGAGTATCTGAATTAAGTTCAGGCCCATATGATTTTTTCAGTTGGAGAGCTGACTTTAAAGACATGTAGATGTCTAAAAGTTTCAGATCTTCTTCTAACAATTATCTTTTAGATAAATGCTTTGCTTGAGTTGGTTTTTTAAGATCTAATGTCCCAACTCCTCACTGAAGAGACCCATAGGTCGAAACCGGTCTGGGGATGGGGACAATCCAAGATAAAAATGATTTGAATGCCTTCTCTTGTAGTAGCATTTATCATAAATAAAAAAAAAAAAGCTTGTTTAGAGTTATTAGCACACTCTTAATTTTACATATTTGTAAGTGCAAGCTATATATAAGTCATGTGACATCTGACTTGTTATTATTACTATTATTATTTTGCTGTTGTGGCTTTAGCTAAATTAAAGAGCTTAGCCTACTAATATATGGAGTATCTGAATTAAGTTCAGGCCCATATGATTTTTTCAGTTGGAGAGCTGACTTTAAAGACATGTAGATGTCTAAAAGTTTCAGATCTTCTTCTAACAATTATCTTTTAGATAAATGCTTTGCTTGAGTTGGTTTTTTAGATCTAATGTCCCAACTCCTCACTGAAGAGACCCATAGGTCGAAACCGGTCTGGGGATGGGGACAATCCAAGATAAAAATGATTTGAATGCCTTCTCTTGTAGTAGCATTTATCATAAATAAAAAAAAAGCTTGTTTAGAGTTATTAGCACACTCTTAATTTTACATATTTGTAAGTGCAAGCTATATATAAGTCATGTGACATCTGACTTATTATTATTACTATTATTATTTTGCTGTTGTGGCTTTAGCTAAATTAAAGAGCTTAGCCTACTAATATATGGAGTATCTGAATTAAGTTCAGGCCCATATGATTTTTTCAGTTGGAGAGCTGACTTTAAAGACATGTAGATGTCTAAAAGTTTCAGATCTTCTTCTAACAATTATCTTTTAGATAAATGCTTTGCTTGAGTTGGTTTTTTAGATCTAATGTCCCAACTCCTCACTGAAGAGACCCATAGGTCGAAACCGGTCTGGGGATGGGGACAATCCAAGATAAAAATGATTTGAATGCCTTCTCTTGTAGTAGCATTTATCATAAATAAAAAAAAAAAAAAGCTTGTTTAGAGTTATTAGCACACTCTTAATTTTATATATATATATATATATATAAATATATATATTATATATATATATATATATATATATATATATATATAATAAACATTTTATAAATACAGTTTATTGAACATTGCTTATATAGAGGAATAATAATAAATAAGTTGATTACATCTATCCCTGAAAAGAAACAATTGCAAATTCTCCATGAGTCCGAATATCATGGCATAATGGAGACTGAAAGAAGGATGATAGGTGGACAAACTAGTCTAAATTATGTCTAAATTTATTTAGTAATTATTGAGTTAGCATAGTGAAGATTGGTGTAATCATGGACTTAGAATTTCATTGTTTCATCACCAGCATCCTATCAGGACCATAGTCTGACTGTAATGAGATGTGCATCCTCTTTCTTTTGAAAAAATATGTCTTTTTACTATATATATATATATATATATATATATATATATATATATATATATATATATATATATATATATATATATATATATATATATATATATATATATATATATATACTTTTCCCAAACCCAAAACTCAATCAGACTAGACAAGAGAATCTAAAACACAACCAATGGTTTCACTGCTACAAACTTCTGAAGTATAAAAACTACAAAATAACATATTTTTACTAAACATCCACATTCCATCTTCTTTCCAGTCACCCTTGTTATTAAAAGAACTTTTAAATAAGTTAATTGCATCAGAATCATAATTTATTAATATAAATTATCTAAATTTTTTTTATTTCTCTCAATGAAGACAACTTTAGTTTCATCAAAGTTAATAGTGTGGCCTGTATATTTTTCATTGACATACAAAGCAGAACTAAGATATTTATTTGTAACCCTACTGTTAGGTACCTTTATTCTTTTATATATGCTCAAACTATATATATATATATATATATATATATATATATATATATATATATATATATATATATATATATATATATATATATATATATATATATATATATATATATAATTGAAATAATACATTTAACAGTTTAGAAACTATTACAAATAATATTTGTTTAAATTGCATGTTGTTAATAAATTGATAATAATTGAAAGTTTGCTAGTCTTTCACATACACGATTATCACTCAGACAGCCAATCAGATTTTAAATAACTAGACAGTTATTTAAAATCTGATTGGCTGTCTGAGTGATAATCATACATGTGAAAGACTAGCAAACTTTCAATTATTATCAATTTATTAACAACATGCGATTTAAACAAATATTATTTACATACGTTGCTGATAAATTATATTAACATCTAGAAAATTGTTGTGCAGTAAATCAGAGATTTTGCCATGTAATATCTTAAATTAATAACACAATGATTGATAAGTGTATATGTTTATATATTCAAGCTTTCAGGCCAAGATGCTTAAGACTGGCTTATATATATAAAAGTTAAGTTGAGAAAAGGTTGGTATCATTCTTTTCTAGTCAAAATCTCTGTCATGTTGTCAAAGCCTGATCATTCTTAAGACAGTTATTTAAAATCTGATTGTCTGTTTGAGTGATAATCGTGCATGTGAAAGACTAGCAAACTTTCAATTATTATACTATTACAACCAATCCTTAAATCCACAGAAGTACTCTCAGTTTGATTTTGAATTAAATTGCAGTTGAGGCAGGTTTAAGAAATTAACTGAAAGTAATTCTGCAGATTTAAGGATTGTTTATAATTGTTTGGAAACCGTTAAATTTATTATTTCAATTATATTAGAATTTTGTTTTTAATTAATGGACATTACAAATCAATGTCTGTATTTCTTCAATAATATATGTAAATTTATAAATAAATATTAATTAGAAAACACAGTACTTAAAAGCTTATAAAAATATATCTATAACCTACACTTAGGAGGTCATTCAAGTATCCTTGTAGTTTTTGTCAATGAATACTTTTAAAACATCAACTTTCCTATAATTCCATGATGTCAACTTTCCATTAATTTCTTGATCTTAATGTTTGTTGCCTGTCTTTTGATTAGCTCTTGCTTGTATTTATATATTAACATTGATCCCCTAATTTTTCTTTTATTGTTATCTTTTTGAATTTCCAATATTTTTACATTACTACAATTAAAATTAAAACCATATATACATGATTTATTATAGTCATAAAAGACAGAAGCTAATAAATTGTCATTATTTTTATAATATTGTTTTGTATTTTGAACCCTTTAAAATAAGAACAAGTGCTCTTTTGTTCTTTTTTCCAATAGGCATCTTGATTCACCTATATATACACTGCCACACCTACACATCTTTTTGTAAATGATACAATTTTAATTTGTCAATAAGGTTTTATCTTTTGAATTATTTATTAATTTATTTAATGTAGGTGGTGCATAAAATGCAATATCACAAATTTCTTTAAATATTTTTTTAATGAAACATGCCTGTTGATTCGAAATATATGTTATTTATATCCAAAATTTTATCAGAATAATTAGCATTATTTTAATATTTTTATATTTAGAATTAAAATTTTTAATAGTATAATAAACATAATTATAACTTTTTTCCAATGTTTAACAATTGATTAGAATAAATTTCAATAGTTTTGTTTTTATTCGATGAATATTTACAAAGATTTTTTTTCCTAAATAAGAAGGACTTTAGACATGCCATTTTTTGTACAATTGGTACTTTTGATTTATATGGAATATATCCTCTTATTGCTATTGGTTTAATAGTCAGAAAATAATCTAATTTATTTTTGTTTCTAGTTATCTTGAGTCTAAAAATTGAACACTCATTGAATTTTCATCTATTTTAATCCATTTTAAGTCATTTATATTATGTAAATCATTAAACAAATCACTAATAACATTTGGCTTTTCACAAAAAAAACATCATTAACATATCAATTGTATAACATATCAATTGTATAACATTCCTTTTTCAAAATATTTTATTCATATATATATATATATATATATATATATATATATATATATATATATATATATATATATATATAAAATATATATATATATATATATATATATATATATATGTCACAAAATTACATATTTGGGCAACTGTAGAAAGACCCATTGGCCAAACAATATTTATTTTATAAAATTCATGCTTAAAAAATCACATATTTTTATCAATAAATTTGAATGTTTCAACAATAAATTTTATTATTTTAATGTTAACATTTTTTACCTTTAGTGCATCATTAATTATTTCAATAGAAGTTATTCTATCAATTGATCCATGCATTTCACTGACATCAAAGTTACAAATTACATCACAAATATCAAATAACATTATTAATTTTACTAATGAAATCAAATGATGAATATATTGTATACATAACAAAACTACAAATTTCCTGTAACATTTTCTCATTTAATCTACAAGTTTCATAATAAAACACATGCCCAAAATCAATCATTAATTGTAATGGTTCTTTTTTTTATGCAATTTTATATTTGAAAATATTTTAGGACATTTTGCAATTGATGTTAAATAAATTAATAAATAATTCAAAAGATAAAAACTCATTGACAAATAAAATTGTATTACTTACAAATGGACATGTAGATGTGGCAGTGGATATATAGGTGAATCGAGGTACACATTGGAAAAAAAACAAAAGAGCACTTATTATTATTAAAGAGTTTAAAATACAAAACATTATAAAATTAATGCTAATTTATAAGCTTCTGTCTTTTATGACCATAACAAGTCATAAATTTGCTGTCTTTTAAGCTTGTATTTAAATTATCATTAGATGGAGCTTACCAACATCTCTAATCAAGCTTTATTTTTATAAGTGTAGAAAAAGAAAGAATTCAAAATCTCTATCATGAAGTTCCTACCTCCAGACTAATTTTTTTCAAGCTTATGGCTCACAACAGTGGAGGACTTGGATTCTAGACACTAAATCCAAAATACTAACTCAAAAGTCAGCCCTTATAAAACACATTTCTATCAATTTAAAAGACTGAACTTTTCAGACACATGAATATCTTCAAATCCAGCTTTGCAATCCAGATATCTATATGGGTCTCTTTTAGCACTTATAAAATAATGATTGTGATTCAAATGCATGTTTAAATGCATGTTATGAAATTTATGACTTGTTTTATTAATTATTATAAATGTACCTTTGAAGGCTTTTGAGATGATATATTGCAGAGGCTATTTCTATATTGGGAAACTGAGCTGAATTAAGACACATATATCTATCTGGTTTGAAAAACTGGATTTGAAGATATTTACATGTAACCAATGTCTTTAACCAATGAGTTCATGGTCTGTCAAATGTCTAAAATATTTGAAATAGCACAATAAAAATTCTACATTAAATAAGGAATACACATATATGCAATGAATCGAATAAACATTTATAAAGCTAAGGTGGACATAATAGCAACGTAACTTTTTTTTAAAAAATGACTAATAAACATTTGGTCATATTAAAATTAAACCATATTATTATATCATAATAATTATGAAATGTTGAACCTCTGATAAACATATATTGGCTGCTTACTATAAAATAATGAAACACTCAAACAATACAAAAAAAATGTAAGAGATAAATATCTCTATGTGAATAAAGATATTATAAGTTATAACTCTACTTAAATAAAGGCATTATAAATTTACATTTAAACAAGCAAATATCAATTTATATGAATTTTTCACATCACAATGTGTAAGAATAATTATGCATTGTCATTCTCTAGATGTGTTATTAATTTTAAGAATAGAAAATTGTTTAAAAATCAGAATATTGTTTTGAATATTTTAGATGTTTTTAACTGTTTTTTGAGAAAAAAAAATCATTAACTTTTACAAATGTAATTATGAATATAAAAAGAATAAGTATTGTTTAGATACAGTGAAGATTTTAATTATTCAAATTTTTTTTTCATGAGGCAGTTTTGAATAATTAGTATAAATTTCTATTGTAGGAAGTATGGTTATTTGGGAAAATAAATAAAGTTAATTGTAGTGATAGAGTATTTGAGAGTTGTTTCTATTATTAACATTGTTAATATTTCTGATATGAAGTTAAATGATAAAGAATTATAAACTCCTTGTAAAGATACTAATTTTGTTCTTTTCAATCAAAGAATAGTTTTTGATACAATTTTGTCTATCGAATTAGTAATTTCAGTAATGAACAGGAAGATGGTATTCAATTGGTTTTAAATAAATGTTTAAAATATATATATATATATATATATATATATATATATATATATATATATATATATATATATATATATATATATATATATATATATATATATATATATATATATATATCATTATTATCAACCATTATCAATCCACTGCAGGATGAAGGTCTCTCCAAGTTTATTTAATTCATCTTCTCCGATCTTCAGCTTCTCTTCTCCACATCACCCCTGCACACTTTCTTATTCCATCCATCTATCTCACATGTGGTCTCTTTCTGGGTCTTTTACAATCTCTTGGAATCCAGTTTAAAAATTCAATTGTCCATCTAGTATCATCTCTTCTAGCAATATGGCCATCCCAACTCCACTTCAATCTTTTAATTTTTTCAATGAGGTCAGTAACACCTGTTTGTTCTTTTACCCATACATTGCGTTTTCGATTTACTCCCAACATACATCTTTCCATACTTCTTTGAGTGGTCTGAAGTCTCTGTATTGCTCTTCTATTAAGTGTCCAAGTCTCAGATCCATAAGTATGAACTGGTAAAACACATTTGTTAAAAACCTTCCTTTTCAAACACTTAGGCATATTTACTTTTAGTATCAAGTTATTTCTACCAAAAGCATTCCAACCAAGTTTAATTCTATGATTAATTTCTTCCATTATGTTTCCATCTGTATTAATAATCTGACCAAGGTATTTGTAACTGTTAATTTCTTCTAATTCATCATAATCAATCTTTATTTTCATATTTTGAGCAAATCGATTAAACATTACTTTAGTCTTTTGAACATTTATCTTTAGTCCTACTTTCCTACTTTCATCTGATAATTCCTGCAACATATCCTGCAGCTCTGAAGCATTATTTGTAAAAACAACTACATCATCTGCGAAATCTAAATGACTTAAATAATCTCCATTTACTTTCACTACTTTAGTTTCCCATTTTAATCCACAAAATACTTCTTGCAACACTGCTGTAAAAAGTTTTGGAGATATGGAGTCAACTTGTCTTACACCTTTCTCAATGTTGACTTTCCCAGTATCATTATGTAATCTAATTGTTGCTGTTGCATTTTTATAAATATTCTTCAAAATATGACAATATCCTGGATCTATACCTTGATGATCCAATGCTTTAATCACTGAAGAAATGTTTATAGAATCAAATGTCTTTTCATAATCTACAAATCCAAAACATAATAACAACTCATATTCATTTATCCTTTCATATATATATATATATATATATATATATATATATATATATATATATATATATATATATATATATATATGAGAGAGAGAGAGAGAGAGAGTTAATTCTGCTGCAGATTACTGTGGTATTTATTAAAAATTCCAACATTACTAAAAAATATCAAATGAATTATAGCTCCACTTGAAAGGACTGAAGACTCTTCTTATTTGTCATTATCTGAAAATTGTCATTATTTTTTCCAACTATAAATTGCTTAATAAATTTTAATGATTGTATTTTCTAATGATCATGTCAATTTTATATACATGTCAAGGAATTGAAATTATATTAAATTCTGTTATGATAAAATACTTTTTTGTAATGGATGTGATGTGAGTAATAGATTGCTATTGTTATATTAATTTCATGTTTAATTATATGTATACTTCCTTACCCCCAACTGTCTTAACATTTTCAAAAATATACCTATTTTTAAAAATGTTTCAAAAGATGTTAATAATCGAGATCTGAGGCTTGGTTATGTGTATAGATATTCGAAAGTTATTAATGACATTAAGATATTAGCCCCTGAACATTTTTTTTTACCTAATTGATCAACTGAAGTTAATCTAACAATAATTAATCATAATGCTAATGCCTTTGAGAACCAATATCATGTAGATGTTATCTAACTTGATCTTTAAAAAGCATTGGATAAATCAGACCATTCTATATTATGTTATTTTAAACTTTTATTATGAAAAAAATTGGTAAAAAGTTTCTGATACCCACACTATTGCAATTTAGAACAAGGCTGTATACTAACACCATTACTTACATAGATAATATGATGGCAAGTTTGTTATGTAGAAATGTGGAAAATATTTTGCAATATTAACTCTATTAACAATTCTATAAAATGATATAAAAATATTAAGATAAATATTTATATGAATAAATATTTAACTAATTCCTTATCCAATAATTCGAAACTCATCAAACAATAAGTCATTTCGCCAACACATTGAAATTATGGTCTGTGTTTAAAATTATGGGTTCAATTTTAAAACATGGTAAACAAATAGCTTCTCTTTGATTCTGTCTATATTGTATTATGGACCTGTTTGGAACCAAAATATCAGATTTCAGTTAGTTATGAATAAATTTTCTATGTATAATAAATTAAATAATCATTATCTATCATTATCTCTGTATCAGAGATCCAAAAAGTTATATAAATGTCACTCAGAACATTATTTTTGAAAATAAAAATTCAATAATTTGCACAAAACAGCCCATTTATTTTTCATTTAAACACTAATTTTTTTGACTAATGTATTGAAGCAGTCAATCTTAGTTTAAGATTGTGCTTCATGTTTCTACTTACTAACCCGTGTTCAAACCCCTATATCCCATCCTGCTCCTTTTGTCAGTATATATATTTCATGTATATATTTGAGATGCGCACCTAAATTTGTAGTTTAACTTTCAATATTTATTATTATTGATTCTTTTTATTAATTATTAGTTCTTCTTATTAAAATTATAGTTGCAGCTCAAATATATACATAGGAGCAAAATTTACTAACAAAATATTGATGTTTTAAATATTTCTTATATGTCATTTTTGGCTTTTTCTTTTCAAATTGCTTGTTTTTCTATAAATTATACATTTTTTTTTTTATATAAATCCAATATGGAAGATGCAAGTGTTGTTTAATTGTCTAAAAATAATTAGGGGTTGAAAGCACTATTATTTTAATCTGGGAAAGGTATTTTTTAATTAAAATTTTACTGAAGATAAATGGGATTAATTAGATTAAAGATTTACTTGTGTTAAAAACATGTTGTTAAATTTATTTCTAATCTAGAAATAGATTTGAATTTATTTTTGGCGTTATCTAACAATTGCATCTTCAAAAACAACTGATAAGAGAAAAAGGTATAAAATGGCTAAATTTTGAATTAGTGAGGTTTGAGTTATTAGTTACTATTGATTGAGAGATTGTTAACGTTGCTGTAAAACTAAAAAAATAATGTAGCAGTGAATCCACCAACTTGCTCGGCCCTTTGGGTCATCATCTGCGCTACCGTAATATCCTGCTGCCCTGCAATGAAGAAAAGCCAGACCTAAGAACTTTAATGTTAATAGAAGCTTCCAGAATTTTCATTTTCAATTTCCGTGCACGGACAATATTTTAATCGGACTCTTAAAATTGAAAGGTAAATTTCAAGCCGCTACCTAATAGTCAATTTAGTCTAAAGAATCTCTCAAGATCTGTTCTCATGTATTCTTTAACTTTGCATTTTTATATATAAATAACATGTAATTTGCTCTTAAATAATTTATTTAAATTTAATTCTCTCTTATATGCTTTTTAATTTTGGTAGGGTCATTTATTTATATTATTGATTATTTGATTTATATATCTGCTTGCTTATTAATATGTCAATCTAAAACAATCTGACGAATTGAATTTTCTAAAAAAATCTTTTCTGTCTTTAAGTAAACTTTCATGAATCAAGTTTATTAACGTCCCCTTAAATATATATGAGTTATTAATTAATTGATCCTCTCGCCAGATTGTTTTACGTACCAACATTTTATTTATGTTCTAATATAAAATATATATACTTGTTGTTTAACTATGAATTTTCTTCCGGTGTAAATTCAGAAGTTAAAATTAATTAACGCTTTGAAATCTTATAAAATATTATTTATTTAATTCTAAATTAAGGCGACTTAATTGTATACTATGTTATACGTATGTGGAATTTTATTAAATAAGTGTAATGAAAGGGGGGGAGGGGATTTAGAACTTTCGTTGGTATTTAAAAATACTTTTTTAACAATATCTTTAAACTATGTTTAATAAATAAGATCATACCATTATCTTTGATGTTATCATTATAGGTTATATGCTTAATTGTAGTTATTTGACTAGTTATTAGTCCACCCCAAAGCGTTGTTAGCATAGGACACACTCATGTTACTAAGCTTTATCTAAAGACGTGCGTCGGAATACCCGAGCCGTCTCCTCTTCGTTTCAGGTCGCAAACAGGGCGATGAATGTCCCTGGACCATATATATGCTCACGTAGCAATGCATGGGAAAAGTCCGGCAAAGTTCGGCCCATTGCAATCCCTTTGTCAACCGATTCCACAAAATGTGGGGTGGCAAGTCGGCTAGACTGTTCTATAATATGATAAAGCACCTCAAAGTATTGGATTCCGCAAATATTCGGTCATTATGCTAACACCGCGTCACTTTACATTAGATCCCTCTTTTCAAAAAGCTCAAGCCTATAAATATCTGTATCTAATGTTATGTTCTAATTAAACGTATCTCATAAATTTAAATAACTTTTGATGTGTCAAAGCGTTAATAGCAATTTTGTGTAACTTCTTTCTAATACTGATTGGCATTTTAATACTAGACCCACCAAAGATGTGTGTTTATTTGTAATATATTATTTAGCTAATAAAGAGCATATGAGAACTTATAGCGTGAATGACACTATGTAACCCCTTGCTCATTCACGCACACACTAATATGTATAATTTATTTATAAATGCATAATAATTTTCCATTATATTAAACTATCTTTTATTGTTTAACTTATTTGAGTAGTTCGAATTCCATTTCCTCCACTTCTTCCACATATTACAGTAATGCTTATGTAAATTTTAATATAATCATAGTTAATAGATGTCTCATTGTCTTGCTCAGCTCTGCTAGTCGGCCGAATTAAGATTAATTCTCATGGGCCATAACTATTATGTTATTCATTAGGTGTTTGATCTGGGGCTTAGAAGGTGGGTTCGAATCCAGGCTGGTTCCTGACCTAAATCTTGGGCTTGACTGGGTTTGAAGTACATTTTGTGAGTTCCAGCTCATGTTAGATGGATAAACGTATTTTTACCGGCACAGTATGCAATCAGTTTATATTGAAATAAAAAATATTTTAATGAACAGGATTCAATCTACACAAATCTCCAACTCTTCAGTGATTCATAAAATTGAAAATCTTATGTTGGAAAACCCAAATCCCATGCTGATGCCAATATTACTGTTATGTCCATATTAACCTCAAGTCAATATGACTTCTCATGTATGGTAAAAAGAATTCAGGCTTAATGAGCAAGATTTGAAATACAGGCATTTTTCATATATCTGAAGCTTAATTGTAAACATAAGGATTTGAACACAGACTTGACTTGAGGTCAACATGGGGTGTGATAATATTGACAACAACATAGTATTTGGGTTTATATCATCAAATTTTCAATGGAATGTATGGCTGAAGTGTTGGAGGTTGGGGAAGATTGAAGCCTGTCCATTAAAGTATGATGATTTGCTATCTTAATTTAAACAAAGCACCAATTATATATGTATGGCAGATGTTAATCTGGACCAACTAATGAGTGCTGGTTCAGCATGAAATATGTAAATTGGTGTTTATTTATCTTTTCTATATGTGTGTGGTGATGTGTGTCAGTGATATGGAATAGTGTGGATTGATGAAGGGTGCTTGACAGACTGTGTTCAAATTCCCTATATTTGCAATTAAGCTCCAGGTATATGAAGTATGCCTGTATCTAAAATCTTTCATCTAAAATATATGGATAAAGAAACTAAAACTTGGCTACATTTAAGGTACTTAAATACTGTCAAAAAATCAACACACAGCCATAGTGAGTTTCTTTTTATAGTTGAAGGTTCTTTATTTGACATATATTGAACATAAAAGGAATCAGGTAGATCCATCTAATATATCTCCAGCAACTTTGCATTCATTTATTATTTCAAAATGGTCATTCATAATTAACCATTAATAGTCATTTTGTTTTCACAGACAGTTAAACGCTACCAACAGTTTGTCCATTTACCATTTTAATGTAGAAAAACTCATTAAGATTTCCTCCATATGTAAGTGCTCTCATGTGCCTATTTCTATGAGCATTCACTATCAAGGTTGAATAACTATTTATGGAACTCCATCTGTAGACTACATTGAAAGAGTCTACAGTGAATTTAAATCTAATCTTAACAGCTAATAAATTAACATGCTTCACCTTATGTATACAAAGAAGAGTCAATATTGTTTCAACGTTTGCTAATGCCATAAATCAACAAGACAATTCTATTTTTTTTCTGAAGAGTTGTGATGATGGTGAACTAGCTATATATTTATATTAGACTATTTCCATCATCTAATATGTGTGTTGAATGTCTTTAGAAATGTTTTTAAATAAAATTAAACTTTTTTAAATACATTCAATACATATATTAGATTATGGAAATAGTCCAATATAAAAATACAAGTCAAATATATGTTTTAGTTTATTTATTTTCAATGTTTTGACTATTGTTTAAACAGGTTATGGCTTTTTACAAAAACCATTTTTTTCATTTGGTATTCAGGGCCTACTTAAATGCTACAGAGCATTGTCGCTGTGCATAAATCATAACTTATGTACAAATTGTCTTCGATTTGTGATATCAATAAACACTAACATAGCTAAAAGAATGAGTGGAATTATTGCATTTATTTAAATATTGACAATTGGATACTGGATTTCTTGAAAAAAAGATCCATATTGTTATGTGTTTAAATTGACTTGTATAATTTGCATATTTATCATTTTCTACTTTAAGATAGAGTATATATAACAATTGCACAATAATATTAAGTCCACACAAATAATCATAAATATTTAATAAACAGCAATAAAATATTGTATTACATATATTTAATGTATTATATAAATTTGTGATATGAAATTAGATATTTTAATAATGCAGTCTTTAAAATCTATTCTTAAGCCTCAAATTCTGTGAGATTTGTCAGGAAAGTTGATATTATAATCTCAGTCTAGAAAAGTAAAGTTTGTCTTTTTAACTTTCAACAGCTCCTACATCAATTTTGTATTTTTTGTATGCATGTCTTTATAAGTTTAACTCTGAGAATATTTTTTAATGTGATCAAAAAATTTAAAATTAAATTTAGGATCAACAAGGCAGGATTTGGACAAAATGGTGAGTAAAGAATATTTTTGTGATATTACTGAATAAATTCCAATATAAAATGAAACAAATAATAGACACATTACCACCAAATTATAAATAAACAATTATTTATTTCTCTTTTATTTTACATTTTGTATTTAAATGCAAAAATTAAACAAAAATGGTCAAAAATCAACAAACACTTTCATTATTATTTTAGTTATAAATAAAAAAGTTTGTTCAATAGGATTTATGCATTCATCTTGTTAGAAATCCAATCAGTATAACCAGATACCTGTGCAAACATTGGAGGAGTTTGTGAGTGTTCCCAAGGATGTAAAGATAGTGATAAAACACCAACAACAACCCACTTATCATTTATATTAACAGCCAAAGGACCTCCTGAATCACCCTAAATCAAAAATAATTCCATTTATTAAAAATGAATATATATAAAAACATATAGAGCATATCTATACATCAATGATAAAGTGTAACTTTTTAAGGAATGGATTTATGTTTTTAATTTACTTGCCATAATATTTTTTGTTTAATAGCTAATATATACATATTACCTACATCCGGATTAACTATCTTAATTATTTTCTAACTTTTAACTATTAATTACATTTTATCTTTGTTTGAATCTTTTATTATCAATGAATAATAAAGACAATGCAATGGTAAAACTCATTATTTGCTATATGCAAACAGTTCAACTGTTGAAAATTAAAAGAAATTCCTTACAAAAAATAATGAGTTTAAATTATTCATTCTTTTTTGTTTGAAAAAATAATTTACATATACAAATGTACTAATGTAATTATTGTTACTATGCTGTTTTATGTGCATCTTGTTGAGTCGATTTTGTGAGATTGAATATGTACATATTTTACTGAATTTTTAAAACTGAATACACATGGGTCTTTTTTAATGCTGTAGATAGGTTCCACAGAAAACCTGCATTAAAATAATTGCACAAAAATAGACCTAATTTACCTTGAAAAATGTGGGATATGTTCTCTAATTTTCAAAAATTGCATAAAATCAAAGCAACATGGTAAAATTATTTTAAAATTTATGTAAAAAAAAAATAAGGAAATAAAATACAACTAATACAAAATTTCAAATATTTGGAAAAATTGACATAAGACAAGCTTTTTTTTACTTTGTTTATTAAGTATTTAATTTTATTAAAAACAATGTTTTTATCTGTAATTTATTTTACATTTTTTATACATATTTTAATCATTATCACTATTTGACAATATGTGAGTTCATTTGTGAAGTGGTAAAAAATTATAGTATTCACAAGAGGAAAAACAATTAGCACCAACTTCAGTCTTGTTCTTTGTTAATGGTTTTCTGTTTACAATGTAATCAGTAATTAAACATTGAGACAATGATTTTACTAATTGTTTATGAAGCTTGTGATATCCAGACTGTTATGTCTAGTTGTTAGAGAATGCACTTTCTTGAGTACATTATATATAACACACTTCCACTATTGTGTTAATAATAACTAATGGTTACATTTTCTTTTATACACAGATGTACATGGAGAAACTTTTAACACAGAAAAAAATATTTAAGAACTTCTAAAGATATACTTTTTAAGTAAAAATTAAAAGTTTTTAAATATTTTTACTTGTAACTTTTTTTGTGAAAAAGTTTCTCCATGTATATATTATGTTTATAAAAGAAAATATAAACATACACATTTTAAAGTAGAAATTAACGGTTCTTAAATATTTTTACTTCCAATGTTTTTCTCACCAAAAATTTTTCCATGTATATATGTGTATAAAAATATAAACATACACATACATAACACAGACATACAACTATTTAGCCCTTGTTGGAATTTAAGAGCTCATTCATGACTAATATCATTAACAAAAAATGATTTAACAATTGCTTAGAAAGTGAAGACTTTCTTGAATTATTTTTGCTGTGAAACAAACAGGTTCCACTTCTGTTTCATTATCTTTTTTTAAATCTTCTAAGGTATCTAAATTTATTGCCAAATGTTTTTTTTCCAACAGGCATTTAAACTATGTAAAATTCAATGTATGTATCTTTATTTTAAGTGAAATATGAAATTCTTTATTGCATAAAAGAAAACCACATAAAAAGATATTAAAAAGAAACGTGAATCGCATAACTTCAAAATCACATTTAAAAAAATTTGCACAAAAAAGACCCTGGTGTATTATTTTTTAGTGAATTCTTCTAAAGCATTCATTTCATTTAATACATGAATCATTTTTCCTTGGATTCAGGACCCCTCTAAACACCAATAGGCTTATCAAAAAATACTAAAGACAAAAGAAATATATAAAAAAAACATGAGTCGGAAG
>JAQFVV010014735.1:0-28390 GCA_028023455.1 Epiperipatus broadwayi
AAAGGAACATTTAATTTCAGAAGTGCAGTAGATATTGATTTACTTATATTCAAACAATATGAATGCATGCTGTTAAATTCCATTTTCATTCTTTAAATTATAATATATATTTATGTACATATTAAGATAAATTAATAATAAAATATTATAACTGAATAACCTGAAATGGTTTTCTTAAAACCTATTCAGGTAATAATTTTTTTTTCTTCTTAAGTGTAGAGGCTGGAAAAAAATCCAATATTTTCTCATTGCTTGTGAGGATTACAAATATAAGCCTAGGGTGGTTAAGGGACCGTCTTTAAAAAAATTGAATGCTAAAAGTGTAATTACCTTTTTTCCAACTAAAATGTACTAAAACACTTATTTAAAAAATGTCTCTCCTTATCTAAAAGAATTACAAAAAAGTAAATGTAAAAAAAAAAAAAAAAACGCTTTATCAAATGAATTATTCGGAAAAACGCATTATTTTATTTGTAGTTTGCCTACAAAGTTCTATCACTTATAATTATTCATTTTCAATTTATTAGATAAAATTTCAGTATTACATAAAATTAAAAAAGTTTCTATCTAAAAAAATTCAAAATTTTAATATTATTTTTCTTTTAAATAAATATATAATAATTGATTAATTACAGAAAGATTTTAATTAGTTATTAATTTGTTGCACAATTCGTTTTTTGGATCCACACCCAAAATTCCTTCCCTTAATTAAAATTTTAATTAAATATTAAAAAACAACAATTAAACTAATATTATATTATCTCGCGCTTTGTGTTTTCTTGCAGAGGGGGTGGCTTTCTTTTTTATTTGTATTTGGTTTGCATTTTTATTAATGTATCCTTTCTTTTTTTTTTTGTTATTTTTTGATTCTGATCATAGTTTTTCGGGTTTTAGTGTGTTGTGGTGGTGTGAATGGTTTCAAGAGTACTAGCAAACAACAGAGGGGCTGAGGTTGTTTTTTGTGTTACTTTGAAGAACTGAGCTCTGTTAAATGTGTAAATATGTTGACCCAGTCTAGTAATAATTTCATGTAATTATCTTCACTAAAATGAATAAAAGTCTACATGGAAAAAAAAATGTATAAAATACAAGCAATTATACATAAAAGTCCATATGCAGTACACTTGTAGAAATCACACTATTAACTCATGACTGTTTATTTAAAAAAAATATTTACTTATCTTCACATTATTATTAATGATTAGAATGCCTTGAAAAAGTTCTTATGAAATAAATAAAAATAATCTCCGAGTAGAAAGACTTTTCCAAATTTATTACAAGAGTTCGATCAAATTGAAAAAACAGTCGAAACAGTTGAGATTTCATATTGTCCAAGATAAATAAAATTAAAAATAAAAGATAATATTGTTAGGAATTAATGAGAAGATATTATGCAGTATTAGAGATGATCTAAAATAGACATATAAAAATTTAAAAAAAGACAGCAAAAGAATATTCACTGCTTAAAAAAGTATCAAATAAAAAGATTAAACGAATGCTCAATGTTAATATAAATCAAATGATTGACAAAATAACTATAAATAGAAGATTAATTTTTAGGCTATAGAAAAAGTAGTCGACGTTGAGTTTTTTTAATATTTCTGAAAATGTATAATTGTTAATATACTCATTTAGTTGAGTGTCTTTATCATTGCTGTTATTATTATTATATATACATGTGCTGTATGCACAGATAATAAAGTTAGTACATATCGAAAGCAAATGTAAAATGTTGTATTAGCTGAGCGCTTTCAAGAGACTTCTTGCTCTCATATTCATAGCTACTTATTAATATTATTATTTAAAAGAAGAACATTTAATTATAAAATTATATGTGTAATTAAAAGAAATTGATTGAATGAAAGTTATCATCTCTATATTTTAATACTCTAATAATTCTTATTAAAGTGTATATCTACATTAATCATCATTATACCAGAGAGTATTAAAATACTAAGTTATCATCAGGCTATAATAGTCTATGAATAAATTCAAAAAACAAATGTATAACGCTGCTAGAAAGATATGATGTTTTGTGTTATTTTAGGTTTAATGGTAACTGCTACATTTGGATTGATATTTTATTGATTTTTTTTTTTAAAAATTATTTAAATTTGAATGTTTTCTCATTCATAGATAAATAATTAATAAATTAAAATCCTATAAAGCATATTTATTTTAGTTACAAAAAAGACAATGGATTCCTTTTTCTTTGCCCCCTGCTCCTTAATTTGATAATTCTTTTACTCATTACACTACACATGCATAATTACAAATATTTTAATAAATAAATACATAAAATAATATTATCTTCATTTAAATAAGATGAATAAAAGATGTTTGTACATTTATAATTTGATTTTTATTATTTTAGTTAACTTTCAACTATCCATCACCAGGTCTATACTTAAACAGTGTATATATAAAATAGTGGTAAACCATGATCATCACTCGCAGGAGTAAAACCTGTGCCCTACCAATGATGAAGGCCATGTGTATATGGCAGAATATTGACACTCAACTCAATTTGCCTAACAAGACTAACTGTTAATGGGGTTATATATAAGATAATGGCTGCAATAACATTAATATACGTCTAACAAAGCTAATAATTGAGTCCAATTCCTTTTTGAATGTATTTATATTACTTTTAGTAATTGTCTGACGGCAATTTGAACTTTATTTTTTTGATCCTTTTTGAATGTATTTATATTACTTTTAGTAATTGTCTGACGGCAATTTGAACTTAACAATTATTTTAATTAAGACAGCAATTAAGACATAATTATAGTGAAAATGCAATCAATATGAAAAACCAAAAAAAAAAAATCTATAAATAGGGATTATATTAACTAATATGTATAACAACATATCACCTATTATTATATACACACATACATGAAAAAAAAAATCTGATAATTTAATAAAAATTAAAAAGATGTAAATTTAAAGAAGTTCACACTACTTGTAAAACATACTTCAAAATCACTGTCATAATTAACAGTTCGTCTTCTTTCAGGATCATTTACAGATCTTGTTTTACAACCTCGATTTTTCATTTGTTGCCGTTTTCGCCTCATCGACCTATCAGATATTTCTGATTTATCCTAGATAAGAGAAATAATTTTAAATGAATTATATATAAGTATATTTTAACATAATTTAAACGTATACATATTTGTTACAAATATGTGAAAAAAATTATTAAAATAAACTGTAATGCAACAAAAATAAACAGGAATAACCAATTTGCAAAATATTTTTAATACATAATAAAATATTTCGGAAGATAGAAAAAAAAAAAATTATTTAAACAAACAAAAATGCTTACAACCTTTATTGTAATTACTTTGGACAAAAGTAAAATATCATTTAATGTTAGCAAACATTTATAATGACTATAATAAAAATAAAAATTGCTTATTTTCATAATGAAGTAAACCATCAAACATCACATGATCACCATTCTTTATGCTTATACAAGCTGTACCCACAAGCTAGTAACTAGTCTGGGGATATTGGATGAGAGGCACTAGATAGGTATTTTATGCACAAACCTTCCTGCATCCATTGATTACTCTGGTTTGCACTGAGTAGTGCTACTGTATGGAGAGTTTTGCATACTTCATTGTAATAGAAATGGTTAGTAATGTTATGGAAAATAAAAATAAAAGTAGAAACAATAACGAAAGATGTGGATGGAGAGTGAATGGTAAGAATAAATTGGAAGAGTATTAAAAAAAAGTTGAAGAAACCATGGGACAATTGGTTGGGGTGAGTATAAGGATTGGTGTGGTGAAATAGAAAAAGTGGCAAATAGGGTTTTAGTTGAGAATATGCAAAAGAATAAAAGAAATAAAAAAATGAGTTAGTAAAAATGTAAAAGAGGAAAGAAGCATGCAGAGAATATAAGTGTGGTATTAAGAACAAAGAAAGTGAAAAAGATATTAATGTTAAATGGGAAAAGTACTTAGAAAAGAAGAAGTTGGTTAAAATAGATAATTATAGAGAATGAAGTTGAATAGTAAATTACTGGAGGATTGGCTAAAATAGATAATTATAGAGAGAGAATGAAGTTGAATAGTATATTACTGGAGAATATTAATAAAAGTGGAAGAGATGGGAGTAAAAAATTTTGGAATTATATTAAAAGGAGAAATGTAGGGGAGAGATAGTATTAATAGATGAGGAAAAAATAGAGAGTAGTTCTACAGAAGAATTTGAGAGAATCTTAAATAGATATGTAATGAATATAGAAAAGATGTTAGAGGTGAAGGACTTAGTGATAGAAAACATGAAAGCATTTAGTAATGGGAATATTAGACTTACAAAAAAAATGAACTGAATGAGGCATGGAAGAAACTGAAAAGGCAAGAGGTTTAGATGGATGGGCAGCAGAGATGGTAATGAATTTAGGACATAGAGCAAAAAAATAAAACTATTATCATCTTTAATAAGATGGCACAGAAAAGAGTTTTTCTGGTTAGTGTGAGTAATACAAGAATAAGATTATTATTTAAAGGAAAGGGTAAGGATCATAGAAAGTTAAATAATTATAGACCGATAGCGGTAACATCAGTTTTATATAAAGTTTTCTCATATATGGTAGCTGGGAGAGTTGCAAAATGGATGGAAGAGAATAATGTAGTAAGGGGAAATGCAAGAAGGTTTTAGGTCAGATAGGCGTATAGGAAATAATTTATTTGTAGTTACACAACTTATGGATATGAGTGGAGATTCAGGTAGATTGTTATATATGAGTTTTATTGATATGGAAAAGGCATATGATAGAGTAAATAGAAATAGATTATGGGTAAGTTTAGTAAATTTGGGAATGGATGAAGCTTTAGTAAATCTTATTAAGATAATTATATAAAAAAAAAATTACTACACATCAATTAGGGGATGTAGAATCAGTTAAAGTTAAAAATGGAGTGGGATTAAGACAAGGTTGCCCTATGACACCTATTTGTTTTTCTTGCATTTGAGTGAAATGGAAAAAGCAATAGAAAGACTAGGAAGAAGGATAGAGATACCGTTAATAGGCAATAAGGGAGTATATACTTTGTCAGGTCTTTTTTTTTTCGGATATCTTTTTGTGCGCAGAAAAAAGAGAAGATATGAACGTTATGCTGAGGACATGTACAAGTGTGGGTAAAGAGACGGGGATTAAATTTAGTGAAGAAAAATCAAATATGATGATGGTTAATACTGGGGAAAGAGAAGATGTAGAATTTTTATTGGGGGATATAGAGTTAAGTGTGGTGGATAGATATAGTTATTTGGAAATCAAAGTAATCAGAAAAATTCTTTAGATGAATGGGAAAAAAAATTGGTAAATGAAGCAAAGAAAAGAAAGGGTTTGGTAAAGGAATTAACAGTGTTTTCATATAATAAATATGATGTACCTAGAATTGTATGGAAGGGAGTAGCAGGGTTAACATATGGTAATGATGCATTATGTGTTAGTAAAGAGGTATTAGATTACTTAAAAAAAGTACAAAGGGAAGTAGAAAGACATGCATTAGATGCAGAGGTGTGGACAGCAAAAAAGGCAATTAAAGGAGAAATGGAATGGACAAGTTTTTATATGAGAGATGCAAAAAGTAAAATGAAAATGTTTGGCAGGTTGCTGTTTATGGATAATAAAAGAATAGCCAAAATAGTATTTAATTACGTTATGAGTAAAGGGCAGGCATCAAGATGGGTGAGAAAGGTAATGCGGTATGAAAAAGATTTGAATAAAGAATTTACATCAGAATTGTACAAAAGGTAGGATGATTGTGTTAGTAGGATTGTTGAGTGTTATAGTGGGATAAGGAATGGGATAAAAGAATAGATGCATTAATAAAGAATAGGGAATTGGAGAGATGGAGAACTAGTATGGAGAGTAAAAAGAGCTTAAATATATATAAAAGTAACCGGAACATTGGATGTGAGTTAATTTATGATATTAGCAAGGAAAGTAGTTTATTGTTTAAGGTTCGAACGAGGTCTTTAAGAGAATATATATGTAAATAGAAAAATATGGGTGATTTAGTCTGCAAATTGTGTAAAGAAGGCATAGAAAATGTTAGGCATCTGTTGATTGAATGTAAATGCTCGAAAGCAGAAAGGGTACAAATGATGAAGTTATGGAAGAATAAATATGAACAATGTGATTATACAGAAAGTGGGTTATTGGTTTTTATGCTAGGTTTGGGAAAAGATAAGGGGGATTTAGATATAAAGACCATAGACTTGACAAAAATTATGTTGTGGAAATGGGATGGAGCAGATTATAGGAAAGCTTAGGGTGGGGAATGGAAGGGAAGGTAAAGTGGCTAACAGGTTCTTTGGGCATAGTTGCTGAGAGATTTCTGATTCCGTTTAAGGAGAAGTCACAGTACATCAAGTAACTTCACACCAGCATCTGTGAAATGAGTTAAAGTTAGACAAAACTCTCTCCATACTGTAGTGCCACCCAAAGCAAGACAGAGTAATCAATGGCTGCCAGAAGGCTTGTGCATAAACTCCCTATCTAGTGCATAATCATCCAATATCCCCAAACAAGTTACTGGCTTTTGGCCTTCGTCAGTGAGGGGCCTTGGATCTGAGAGCACTGCATTTAGTTCTTAGGATCCAATGCAACCCTCCAACAGCCAACTTTCATCTCTACATAACTACAAGATTAAAAACATAAATATTTTCAATCTAAGCTCAACAGCTTATATATTCATATGGGTCTGAACTCAGTTCAGCACCCATACATTGTAGGGTCTGGTTCTTTTATAACCATAACAACAACCTTCCTATTAGGCGGGACTGGTATTAAACTTTTAAACATCACATGATCACTATCTTCCATGCTTGCTCATAACTGTTGTTAAAATAGGCAAAACTCTGAATACAGTAGTGCCACACAAAGCAAGACACAGTAATCAATGGATGCCAGAAGGCATGTGTATAAAATCCCTATCTAGTGCCTACTCATCCAATATCCCCAAACTAGTTTTTGGCTTGTGGTCTTTGTCAATGAGGAGCCTTGGATCGAAGAGCACTGCACCTAGATCTTAGGATCTAATGCAACCATCCAGCAAACACCTTTTATCTCTACAAAACTACAAAACTATGACAATAAAATTTTAAAAACACACAAATATTTTTAATCTAAGCTCAATAGCTTATATAGTCATATGGGTCTGAAGTCAGTTCCGCACCCATACATTTTGGTGTCTTTGGTTCTTCTATAACTATAGCCACCACCTTCCTATTAGACAGGATTGGTATTAAACCTTTAAATATCACATGATCATTATCTCCCATGCTTGCTCATAACTGTTAGTAAAATAGGCAAAACTCTCTCCACACAGTAGTGCCATTGAGCTTAGATTGAAAATATTTCTGGGCTTTCAATTTTATTCTCATAGTTTTGTAGTTATATAGAGATAAAACATGGCTGCTGGAGAGTTGCATTAGATCTTAAGATTTAGATGCAGTGCTCTCAGATCCAAGGCTCCTCACTGATGAAGGCCACAAGCCAGAAACAAGTTTGGGAATATTGGATGAGTAGGCACTAGATAAGGATTTTAGGCACAAGCCTTCTGGCATCCATTGATTACTCTGTCTTGCTTTGAATGACACTACTGTATGGAGAGACTTTTGTCTATTTTAACAACAGTTATGAGCAAGCATGAGAGATAATGATCATGTGATGTTTAAAGACTTCATAGCAATCCTGCCTAATAGGAAGGTGGTGGCTATGGTTATAAAACAACCAAAGACACCAAAATGTATGGATGCTGAAATGAGTTCAGACCCATATGACTATATAAGCTATTGAGCTTAGATTGAAAATATTGGGTGTATTTTCAAATTTTATTCTCATAATTTTGTAGTTATGTAGAGATAAAAGGTGTCTGCTGGAGGGTTGCATTAGATCCTAAGATCTAGATGCAGTGCTCTCAGGTCCAAGGCTCCTCACTGACGAAGGCCACAAGCCAGAAACTAGTTTGGGGGATTTGGATAAATAGGCACTAGATAGAGATTTTATGCATAAGCCTTCGGGCATCCATTGATTACTCAGTCTTGCTTTGAGTGGCACTACTGTATGAAGAGAGTTTTGCCTATTTTAACAACAGTTATGAGCAAGCATGGGAGATAGTGATGATGTGATGTTCAAAATTTTAAATTTAGCTTGTATTTATTTCAATCTAACTCAGTTCATGGATTTTTGATAATGAATATATTAGTAGTATTTGCCTGAAACCCAGTCAAACTCTTCTATGGCTTTCTAGCAATACATGTTGCTATTTTTGCAGCTTCTGCGTTTTATATCTTTCGGGGCAGTAAGAATTGGCTCTCTACTGCACTTAGATCTTGACTCCAAACAAATCTGTTGTCAATCTGCTTACGAATTTAAATGAATCTGAGTACAAAACTCAAAAACTTACTAACTGGATAACAATAGCTGAGCTGCACTTTTATACTTCAACTCTCCCATTATGTCAAGATTTTAATTAATTTTTTAGATTAAAGAAAAATGTAAAATTAATTAATCTACTATCTTACCACTTTTATGCTGATGAGATAGTTTACATGGTTTTTTAATTAACTCAATTATCAGTTTTAATTTTTTAGCACAAGAAATCTTTCAAACTTATCTACATTCCAAAAGTTTCCTTTTATTAATTAATTTTTATTCTGATTTTTCATATTTACTTATTTTTAGACATTCTTTTAATTTATTTTAATTTATAAAAGAGAGAGCGAGTTTTAAATCTTTATTTTAGGTTTTTCATTTAAGATTTTATTTCACCACCCTACTCTTAATAAATAGCTTTATTCTAAAAAATGACATGGTCTTTTATTTTAATTCTATTTTTGCAAATCTCCTTTTTTTAATAAATTTGATCCTATATTTTTAAAATTATAACCTATGTAATGCAGATATATATGTGTGTTTTTAGAACATATATCTCACTAGTGTAAGGAAGAAGAAAATTATATTATATATGTTATAACAGCAATAAATGTCATGCTATATATTTTATTTAACATGAAAATTCCTTATACAGTTTGTCTCATATTTATTGCAGTTTGTATAGATCTGGATCCCATTTTGATGATTTAAACTTCTTTACTGGCCCATACTTTCCATATCATTTCCGCCAAAATGAAACAATTTATTTGTCATACAGTACATACACAAATTTTTACTTAATATTTTTATACTTACAACTAAAGGAAGTGCCTTTCTTTTTTTCTCATATTTAAAATGTGCTAATTCTTCTTCCATGAAAGATATCCTTCGTTCTTCATCCCTCCTGTTAAATAGAAAAATGGATAACAATTCAAATAAACAATGACAAAAATAACACATTTAAATTTAATTACAAAATAATATTCATCAACCTTAGTTATCTTTCAGAAAGCAACCTCATAAACTCAAAAAATTTATTTTATTTTGTTACTTCCTTCAAAGATCTATAATCCTCTTATATAAGATCATTAGTATCTTTTTTTGTTTAATCCTTCAGAATCATCTGCAAAATAACCACCGTAATTCCTTTTCCTTTAAATACCCATGCTCTCCAATTTCTCTTATGCTTGTTAACTATTTCAATAGATAATTGTTCTTCATTTATTCTTTCCAACATTTCTATATTTTTAATTTTATATTTCCATCTTTCCTTTTTTTTTTAATTCTCTTCCAAATCTGAAAAATCAAAGTTTCCAATCTTTACTTCTTTCTTTTTATAAATGATCAAATATTACTTTTTGAATAAATCATTTAACAATTCTTCTTTACTTTCAACGGGTCACACATTAATCTCTTGCTCTTAATACAAGCTTGCTCAATCATAACAAGTATCACTTTAGCTTTTTACCAACAACTTCCCAAATATAAGAACTAACCTTATCTTTTTAATCAATTACCAAGTTGTCTATTTATCTTTAATGCTTCAATCTTAGATGCATTTATTTTTACATTTTTAGGTCAAACTTTCTACAAATTTCATCATTTTTATTCACCAACTTATGATTATCATCATTATCAATAAGTATTGCAATATCATTAGCAAATGAGATAGTAAACCCTTCTTTCAATATTAACTTATTCTAATCACAACAACAATTTAGCAGGTTATCTAAATAAATATATAAAATAGGAGACAGACAGCATATTTGTATTATATCTAAAAAATGTTTAATCTTACAAATATTTTCTCTTTCATACCTATATTTCTTAATAGTCAATCATCTCGCTTTTCAATCTATACTTCGCCAATAGAATAATCAAATTCCCCTATCATCTTTTTATGTGTCTTTCATGAAATAAGTCCTCACTACATCAGTTACACTTGCTACCTACTTTTCTAACTGAAACAGTTTTTAACACAATCATGGTAACATACATGATTAAGTTAATTGTTCTAAAATTTCCTATTTCAATGCATTAGCCATTATAAAAAAAAATCAACTGGCCACTCTTCAATTCACTTCACATAAATCTTTTTGTCCACAAGACTTAATAATTTATATAGATTTATACCAATTTCTGATAATCTGCAACTCTTTATTATGCTTAAAGATCTAAATTGTCCCTATCTATCCTCCTATTTTTTTTTTACAATCATCACACTTAAAAACTTGACATCTTTAGCATGCAAATCATTTATACCTTCTTCTAATCTATTTTTTCTACTATAGATGAAATCAAACATTCCTTTTCTTTGTAATTCCGGTTTCTCTACATATTCTTTCTAATCATTCTTGTTGTTTCAATTCTAGATAATTAACAGAGAATTTATAGAAATGAAACACATTTATAAGATTAAACACAATCTTTTTACAGAAATGGTAAAAAAGAAAAAAAGTAAAATGGAGATATTGTTTATACTCTTTGATTATTAATTATTTAGATAGATATATATAATATTTCATAAAGAACACTTTTATTTAATTTAATCAATAATGCACTAAATATATATAAAAAAAATTTTTCTTCAATTACAATTTTGATTGTTATATGAAATTTGAAATAAGTGTCCATGGAATGTCCATAAATTAATTCAATCCTTGGTTTAAAAATATTGTTTGAATTAGTTAATTTATAGACATCAACTAGTGATTTAATTAATTAATTTACCGATGCTCTATGCTTCAATTTCAAGCCACATATAGCAATCAAAATTGCGAGTGCAATATATATCTTTTAATGAATTATTGATCAAATTAAATCAAAGTGTTTTTTATAAAATATTTTTAAAATATATTACTTTTTCGTCTTCCGATATTTTGCAATGAACTTTTTGTAACTATTCATATTCAAATTTAAAAAGTGAGAACATAAACAATATTGCCCCAAATTGGTGAGCACTAAAAATTGTTTATAAAGATATTTTTTTGTTTATTTTTTAAAAAAAACAAGTTTTATTAAACAATCAAGCGAAATTAAGATATCAACTCTTATTTCTATTTACAATCAATTAACTGTAAATACTTTTTAGTGAATTAACCATAAAATTCAATAAAAGCATATTTTTAAATAGTGTTCATCACTAAAACCTATCTAAAACTAATATCAATGCATTTTCAAATTTAGCTTCTCAATATTGTAGACTGGATAACCCAAAATATTTCATTGTTATATTGTATTGTCATTGATATTTAACATATGTACAAAATTTGAAAGAAATCCGTTTGATATAAGTATATTAAAAATCAGTGACAAAATTTGATCTAAAGAAACAACTAAACAGAATTTCTAAGTTAAATAATATTATAAATGTTATATATAGAGTTCGCAAAACAAACTCTTAACAAGCTTTGAGAATACCCTCAACCCCAGACCGGTTTTTGCATCTAGCTTTTGTGCCAAGACCAAATTGGCACATACTAATTTATCTAAAAAAAAAAAAAATTATTAAAATAATCTTTCGTGAAAAAAAAACATATTTAAATGTTGAAGAGTGTATTACAGTTTGTTTTCGAAAAGATAAGAGTCAAATAGTTTTCTATCATTAGTTTTGAAATAAAAGTTAAAATTGATTCATTAAAAGAGGCGAGGGGAGTCTTGGTTAGACAAGTTAAACTAAAGGTTTTATAAAAAGGAAGTAAAGAGTTTATTATTATTAGATGAAATACAATTTAAAAGGTTTAAAAAAATATATAAATCTCTTCATTTAAATTAAAGAAGAAAAATAATCTTAAAATTATTTTTGATTTTAGAATAGTAAAATATATATGTGCGTGCGAATGTAAATAAATGTAAGCTTGTTAATAAGAGATATAATAAATGTGTGTTAAAATCATATTGAAAAACACATGAAAATAAATATTGAAATGAAATGTATTTAATAACACAGCGGTGAGCTACTAATTAAAGATATGAAAACAACACGTTTTGAAATAGCTACTACTAATTAAACAATCAATCAAAAAACACGTTGTCATAGGATTAATTACTGCCAGAGGATATTAAAACGAAAACAATTCGCATACATAAATAGCTAGATTTTTTATCGGACGTGCAGTTTGAGTTTGCAGTTTTTCGGTCTAGTTTGCAGTGAGTCTTGTTTCGTTGGGATAACAATGTATTTCTATTATGTATTCAGAAACAAAAATGCATTGCTGAGCAGCTTTTGGAAATATACACTCGAGCTTCAGCCTTTTTGGTCCAACAAGATCATCAAACGTGCCTGTGAAATAATATCTGCATAACAACTCAGGAATCCTCTGTCAAACGTTCAACTGTCTTCAAGAATAAAGCCAATGAATTCGCATAAAATCTCAAGAAACGTCCAAATCTAACTGGTTAGATATAATCCATCAGAAGCAGCAAAAGCAGCCAACAACAAGCAATATCCACGTTCCAAAAATCCTAGGTAAACATTTATTTATTATCATTTATATGTAGTAGCCACCGTTGTAATTCGTCAATCCTACCGAGTAAAGTTATTTGAACTCTTAACCATGCATAAAATGAACTATCTATGTGCGTGTGTGTGAATGTGAGATAATTTAACGATGTCACATATTATCTATGCTTTTCACCAGATATATGTTATAATGTGTTACTTTAAAAAATGTGCATGTATTAAATTAGATTTATAAAGAGGTTTAAATTTAGTCAATTAATGTTGGGTAATAAATTATCTTTGAACTTAACTAATGTTAATTAAAATAAAATGTCTTCAAACTTAAACTTTATTTGTCGGTCAATTCTTTTAACCAACCTTTTTATTAATTCGTTCCACCACAAATTTTGTATAATTTTATTATTGAATTAAAATTAAACTGAGCTAGTTTTAGGGAATGTTTCGAGCGCTGGATTATGAGCCTACTGCCCGAATACGTTAGTCATCAGACTAGCTGGCGCCCCGGGGTTTATCCCGAAACAAATAAAGTATTTGGATAGTAGGGGTTTGAATCTAGCAGCCGAGATGGGCCATTGTGTTGATAGTTAAAGCTATCAATAAGATCTCCCGTTTTGCTCGAACCTGCCGGTTCGTCCAGGTAACAATTATAAGATTATAAATGTATCAGGAAGGAGTTTGAAACCGGTCAAAACTTATATATACGTATAGGTAAGTGGTTTCTGCGGTTCAACCCGGTACATAAATGGCTTTCCCAATGTTTGGGGCTGGACCTAAGAAACAATAGTAATCACATACTGTGTTTCTTGTTTGACAAATTTTTTATAGAAAAGCGAAATTACGTACGTAAAGTGGTATTAATTTAAAAATAAAAAAAAGAATTGACCAAAACCTTTTTTTTTTCCCTTTAAATGAAGAGAGATTTATGCTATTTACATTAGTTAAAATAAATCATTATGTTAAATCAGAGACAGTTGGGTGTTTTGGGCGGAGCTAAAGCGTTAGGATCGGGTAGAGAAAAGGGACAAAGGAGGGGTGGAGTCGGAGGGGTGGAGTCAGCGTATTTTCCATTTTAGTAAAAAAAAAAATAAACAGCTCGTATTTAAATTTAGTCAAAGAAATAAAATATTGTTTTAAAAATGGAAAAAGAGAAAGAAATGTCTGAGACGCAGATGATGAAGAAAATGATGATAGACATGATGAAGAAAATGATGATAGACATGATGAATCTGATGAAAGAAATCATGCAAGATCAAAAAGAATTCATTGCAGAAATAAGAGAAAGGAGACACGAGAGAACAGGAAAGGTAGAGAAGAACCAAGAAGTTATAGAGTTAGATTTAATTAAAGAAAGTCAGGAAGTTGAAAAGGAAGCCGACGTGATAAAAGATGTAAAAATTGAATTAGAACTAGATAGCGTTGAAACAGAGAAGACTGAAATAAAAATAGAAATTAAAGCAGAACAGGATAGTGCTAAGACAGAGGAAAATATAGATCAAGAAATTGAAGAGAGACATAAGTTCAAGGTAGAAAATAGCATTGAAAAGTTTTTACAAAAATTTAAAAAGGTTAAGTAAAAGTTAGTGGTGGTTTTAAACGGAGATTTAAAACTAAGAGAAAGAATAGGAAAAAATATTCACAGTTAACAAAAATACGGAGGTCTGTGAAGCTTAAAGGTTTTCTAATGTACCAGGTTGAAAATAGAGACGGAAAGAGAAAGAGATAAAATAAATTTTAATCGAAAGAGAGATGTGAGAATGTGGAGTATAATTTATATTAGTGAGTTAGTAGAAAGAAAGAAGGAACCGCCGGACATATTTAAAAGATAGTAAGCGAGGCGGAATAGTAAAGGAAGTAAACAAAAAGGACCGGAAATAGACAATGAGCACGAACATGATTATTCTAAAATAAATAAATCTAATAAATTAAATCTGAAACTTCTATTTAAAACTAAAATAATAATTTAAAAATAAATGAACAATGATAAATTAAATGGTTTAAAGTAACAACAATAACGAAGGCTTCGGAAAATAAGATTTTTTTTCTCTCCACGCACATAAAGTAATGAAGAAAAAAATGTTCATAAATATAGGTCAAGTAAAATCAATAAAATCAAGTGAAATAAATAAGTGTAAGATGTCCGTAGTAAAAGAGAATAAAAAATGACTCGTGATAGACTAATAGATGTTTTTTTTTTTTTTTTGGAATACACGCACGGTAATAAAAGGAAGTAAATAAATGATTTAAAGTCAAGTCACAAATATATATATATATTAGTGTAATAATGAATCGTAGGAAAGTAAGTTGTTTTTGAATATACACATGTTAATAAAAGTTGAGTAAATAATGGATCATAATAAAATTAAATATTTTTTCTGAATACACGCACATAAATAAAGAAGTTAAAATAATGGTTTAAAAATAGTATTGTAAAACTAATATTTAAAATGTTCATAAGGGTTTGAAAATAATATTCGAGTAAAGGTTAATATAAATAAATGTTTAGGATAATGTTCATGTGAATTTAAAAATAAGGTTGTAAGATTAATAATAAAAATATAAAGTCAATCTAAGTGTATTAAGAGTGTATAAGTATACATGTGTATATACGCGCACATGCACTGGTAATATTCAGTGAATACGATACCTCATGATGCGTATCTGAAATGTATTTATCCAGATATCCTTTTAGGTTATTTTCTTGGCACTGCTGCGCCTCATGATGAGTGCAAGAAGGGATTTAATTATAATGGATTCCCTGTAAGCAAGTCCAGTAATAACTTGATATTTAGAATATTAGTAGGTGTATAATTGTGCTGCACGTATACACATGTGTAGGAATTTATCTATAGCAAAAGGGAATGGCGGTAGTATAGAAATAAGTTTAGTTAAGGATAAGTTTAAAGCTGCCATCTGGATAAATTTTAGTACCCGTAATGGACTTATCAGGGATCATTCCTCTTTCCAAAGCATAAGTCGAAAATGGACAGTTGAAAATTCCTGCCATTTTGCAGCGACCCTTTCTTTTTCCAAGTCAGGTAGAAACCTGGCAAATGAAGCTTTGTTTTTCATACATGTAAGTTGGTATAAGTCAGCGAATCTGCCTCCGCCTCATTTCCAAAAGATTCCTGTGCCACAAAATTTGTTTCTCCTGGTGGTCGTTATCCATGATTTAGATCATTGTGAGCAATGTATTCGGCATAGATAGAAGAAAAGGATAGTCAAAACAGATTGCCCTTGGTATGTAAAGTGAAAGCATTATGAAAAGCAAACTTAGAAAATAAATGAATATTTAGAATCAAGAATTAAAGTTGCAAGAGATAAAATGGTCAAAAATGACGCATTTTACTCTAAAATGGAGGGGGGTGTAATGTGCCAAGGCCAAATTGGCACATACTAATTTATCTAAAAAAAAAAAAATTATTAAAATAATCTTTCGTAAAAGAAAAACGTATTTAAATGTTGAAGAGTGTATTACAGTTTGTTTTCGAAAAGATAAGAGTCAAATAGTTTTCTATCATTAGTTTTGAAATAAAAGTTAAAATTGATTCATTAAAAGAGGGGAGGGCAGTCTTGGTTAGAAAAGTTAAACTAAAGGTTTTATAAAAAGGAAGTAAAGAGTTTATTATTATTAGTTGAAATACAATTTAAAAGGTTTAAAAAAATATATAAATCTCTTCATTTAAATTAAAGAAGAAAAATAATCTTAAAACTATTTTTGATTTTAGAATAGTAAAATATATATGTGCGTGCGAATGTAAATAAATGTAAGCTTGTTAATAAGAGATATAATAAATGTGTGTTAAAATCATATTGAAAAACACATGAAAATAAATATTGAAATGAAATGTATTTAAAAACACAGCGGTGGGCTACTAATTAAAGATATGAAAACAACACATTTTGAAATAGCTACTACTAATTAAACAATCAATCAAAAACACGTTGTCATAGGATTAATTACTGCCAGAGGATATTAAAACGAAAACAACTCGCATACATAAATAGCTAGATTTTTATCGGACGTCCAGTTTGAGTTTGCAGTTTTTCGGTCTAGTTTGCAGTGACAGTCTTGTTTCGTTAGGATAACAGTGCATTTCTATTATGTATTCAGAAACAAAAATGCATTGCTGAGCAGCTTTTGGAAATATACACTCGAGCTTCAGCCTTTTGGTCCAACAAGATCATCAAGACGTGCCTGTGAAATAATGTCTGCATAACAACTCAGAAATCCTCCGTCAAACGTTCAACTGTCTTCAAGAATAAAGCCAATGGATTCACATAAAATCTCAAGAAACGTCCAAATCTAACCGGTTAGATATAATCCATCAGAAGCAGCAGAAGCAGCCAACAACAAGCAATATCCACGTTCCAAAAATCCTAGGTAAACATTTATTTATTATCATTTATATGTAGTAGCCACCGCTGTAATTCGTCAATCCTAGCGAGTAAAGTTATTTGAACTCTTAACCATGCATAAAATGAACTATCTATGTGCGTGTGTGTGAATGTGAGATAATTTAACGATGTCATCATATTATTTATGCTTTTCACCAGATATATGTTATAATGTGTTATTTTAAAAAATGTGCGTATGTTAAATTAGATTTATAAAGATGTTTAAATTTAGTCAATTAATGTTGGGTAATAAATTATCTTTGAACTTAATTAATGTTAATTAAAATAAAATGTCTTCAAACTTAAACTTTAGTTGTCAGTCAATTCTTTTTACCAACCTTTTTATTAATTCGTTCCACTACAAATTTTGTATAATTTTATTATTGAATTAAAATTAGACTGAGCTAGTTTTAGGGAATGTTTTGAGCACTGGATTATGAGCCTACTGCCCGAATATGTTAGTCATCAGACTAGCTGGCGCCCCGGGGTTTACCCCGAAACAAATAAAGTATTTGGATAGTAGGGGTTTGAATCTAGCAGCCGAGATGGGCCATTGTTGATAGTTAAAGCTATCAATAAGATCTCCCGTTTTGCTCGAACGTGCCGGTTCGTCCACATAACATTTATAAGATTATAAATGTATCAGGAAGGAGTTTGAAACCGGTCAAAACTTATATATATGTATAGGTAAATGGTTTCTGCGGTTCGACCCGGTACACTTTATTAAAATTAGCTCATGTGACATCTGACTTGATTTTTTTTTTAGCAATTTAAGTTAAATAAAAGTGCTTAGAACTGAGCATTTCTTTTGTGATGTTATCATTAGGAGTAGAAAAATTTAATACATCTGTTTTTCTAATAATATAACAATATTTGCAGATATTAAGAATGAGCTTAATAAAATGTAATATAGGATTAATAAAATATGTAGAAAGTTTAAAATATATATATATAATTATAGATAAAGGAATAACAAAAAAGGTTGTTGACCAAAAAGTCTTTGAGCAAGTTAGTCAGATTGTAGTTATTTGATGATGACACCACTAACAAAGATATTCAAATGCCAAATGCAATGGCCAAAGATGCTTTTAGTAAGTATAGATTATTTTGTAGCCCGACTTAACTTTGAGAGAATTCAAAGACTCCTTTTCAAGAATTTTGACAATCATAGAATTTAAATAGCATTAGCATGCAACTGGTAAGGTCTGTGAATACTTGAGATAGATCATTATTTATGTTATTTCATTACCTTGCCAAGGCCACTTTTTTTTTCTATGATAAAATTTGCATTTACTATGAAAGTTTTTATAAAAAGAGATTTTCTAATTTTTTTTTTCTTTTTCATTTTTTATATTTCATAGAAAAGAATGAACATGGATTTATTTTTCCAGAAAATAAGAATTAAAAATCTGATGGGTTAATATATACATTACTCAGAGGGCTTGGAGACTTCTAAAATATAGTTTTCTATCAATAATAAGTATATAATCTTTTTCATTTTTCTTATATAAATAATTTGTAATCCTGTAGAATAATTGTCTGCTTTGTGCTATAAAATAATGGGCTAATCATACTTTAGAATAATGGTCTGTGTTGTGTATACAGGTAATTCCTATATAACATGGCATTCCTACAAAAGTTTCACTCTAACATAGTTTGAGAATTAGGGAAAACCCTCTATGTTTCGCTCTAATATGGTTTGAGAGTTGGAGAAACTCCGCCTATAACACAGCATTCACACCGCAAGTTTTAGCATTTAGGAAAATTCACATATAAGGGACGCAACAAGTTTTTACGAGGAAACATCATCTCTGTCGATATTTATCACTCAAGAGTGTGTGAAAACACTCATTTAGTCATGACAAAGAAAACAATGTAATATTAATCCGTAATACTTTTGATCAATTATTGTTTTAATAAACATATTTCTCTTAGTTATAAAATGCAAATAGTATAGTTTTTTTTTTTTTACTTTTGGAACCTAATCCTGTTTTTTTGTACTAATTCTTTGTTTCATATAACATAGCATTTTTAAGGAACTTATCAACTGTCATACAGGGGTTATGTACTGTATTTGCAAGCAAATTTATATGTACATTTTTTTCAATCTACAGATATTTTTTCTACTTTTTGATAAATAGTATGGTTATAAAAAATCAAATTTATTTCATTGTCATAAATGATGTTGAAAACAGTATCTCATACATATCTGTTTTGTGTATATGTGCAATATATATATATATATATATATATATATATCATGATCATCTACATAGAAACAATTATTTCATTTTTTGCAATCTTCTATTTGCTTATGTAAACATAATATATTTTTTAAAGTAATGATTATAAAGAAAAATCAAATTTATTTCACTGTCATATGCCTGTTTTGTATGTTTCTGTATTATATATCTTTGTCATCTACACATAAGCAATTATATTTCATTTTTTTGCAATCTATGGGTATTTTTTCTACTTTTTTATACAAATATTATAATTTTTTGTATAGTATGCGTATAATCACATTTATGATAAAAAGGGTAACATTGAGAAGTATGTAAGACACAGTGAATCCATATTTCCAAAACATTTTATAGCAGTGTTGCAAGAAATATTTTGTGATTAAAATGGGAAGCTAAAGGAGTAAACATAAATGGGGATTATTTTTAAGTCATTTAGATTTTGCAAAAGATTTAGTTGTTTTAGCAAATAATGCTTTACAGCTTCAGAAAATGTTGCAAGAGTTATCGGATAAAGTAATAAAATAGGACTAAAAGTGAGTTAAAAAGACTAAAGTTATGTTCAATGGATGAAAGTAAAGATTGATTATGATGAGTTAGACAGAAGTTAACAACTACAAATACCTTGGTCAGATTATTACTACAGATGGAAGTATATTGAATAAAATTAATCATAGAATGTAAATTTGGTTGGAATGCTTTTGGTAGAAATAATATTAAAAAGAAATATGCCTTTGTGTTTGAAAAGGATGGTTTCCAATAAATGTATTTTATCAGTTCTTAATGTATGAATCTGAGATTTGGACACTTAATAGAAGAGCAATTCAGAGACTTCAGACCAATCAAAGAAATCTGGAGAGATGCATGTTGGGAGTAACAAGAAGAGATTGAAAACATAATATATGGGTAAGAGAACAAACAGGTATTACTGACCTCATTGAAAAAATTAAAAGACTGAAGTGGAGTTTGGGCTGGACATATTGTTAGAAGGGATGATAATAGATGGACAATTGAAATCTTAAACTGGATTCTAAGAGGCTGTAAAAGACCCGAGGAAAAAAACAACATGTGAGAATGGATAGATAAAAAATAAGAAAGTGAGCAGGAGTGATGTTGAAGAAGAGAGGCTAGAGATCAGAGAAAAAGGATTAAACCTGGAGAGACCTTCATCCTGCAGTGAATTGGTAATGGCTGACAATGATAATGATGATGTGTAGAAATGTAATACACACACCTAAAAAACTTGGTTTTTCATTCTATAATTTTTTCTCTTTGCTCTTTTATTTATTTTAAAATTTTATTTTTTGATAAATTACAATTTACTAAAAAGTTCTCTTTGCGTAATATCTAATATACAATACTTATTGTTAAATTATTTTTTTCTCATTAGAAAGAAACATATTTCCAGCAAATATTTGCATGGAAGGGGTCTAAACCACAAACTATTACATGATCACCATCTCCTATGCTAGCACATAACTGTTATAAAATAGAAACTAGTAAAAATTAAAGTCATCAATAAATTCATATTTAAAAATTTTATAATGAAGAATTAGGTAAGTCATGTTATAATATATGTTGGACTATTCTCATCATCCAATCTGAGTATTGAATGTCTAGAAAAATTTGACTTTATTTAAATATTCCAGATACATTCATCTATTAGAAATAGCACACAGGTTAGTACTAACAGTTGAATGTATTTGAAATAATTTAAATAGAGTTAGACCTTTTCTAAGGGGCATTCAATACTCATATTAGATGATAGAGGAATCGACCAACATATAAACACCACTAAAACACCATCAACACAAACCTGCAGGAAAATATCATGTTATGTTTTTATCCACAAAAAAATTTGAAGAGAGGAATATAAATAAAGCTGTCTATAAAAGTATGATTTTAACATTTAGTTCTCAAAATTTAGAATTTGTGAACCTATATAAAAATAAGCATTTTTACAAGTATTCTCTTTTTTTTTTTTCTAAATTTTTTTAAGGTAATAACTATTTTTTTTTTTCAGTTTTATTACATTTCTTTATATATGCTCTTTCAAACAATATATATAATTTTATATTTAATGTATTGAAACTAAAAAATATTGTATAAAATATATTTACTTTGTTTGTTGGTTTTTTAATTCAAAATGATGCCCAGAATTTAACAAGTTAAAGTAAGATAATTAAAAGAAAATTGATATCTTAAATTATTAGTTTAGAAAATATTTTTATAAAAAGCAAAAACTTAATCAATTCCAGAAAAGAAAAACTTTGACTTTTTAAAGTTAGTAACACTGCTGATATTGTTTTAATCTAGTTACATGATGTCACTATCCCAGCATAACTGGTTTCAGCGCTTCAATTTTACATGAATTTACACTAATTCTCACATCATTAATATGCTTGAGTTATAGTTGGACTAAATAATCTTGAACTTAAAAAGAAAAAAAGGTTTTGCTTCTTAAATAATATAGCTAAAAAATTGTGCTTGTTAAAATCAGTAGATAAAGTATTACCTGCATCTTGCCTAAGAGTAATCACCTAATTACTGACAAATCCGGTATATTAATGAGATCAAATCATGAAAACCCCTCCCCTCTCCCCACCAAGAAAAAAAATTGCCAGCTTTATTTTGCATCCATTATAATTTTTCTAAAAAGTCAATATATTATATAAATGATGATTAATTAATTATAATTATTGAATCAATTAACTTCTTCAGTTTATTTAATATAAATTCCTTTTCTATAACATTAACCATATAAAGAATATATATATAATTTTTAACTGCATTCTTGGTCATTATTTTTTTATAAGAGTGTAAATTTCTAAATTATAAGAAAATAAACAATGTCAACCAAATGCTTCCTAAACAAAAATATAGGCAAAATAATTTCTATTAGACTTATAAATATTTATTTAAAGAACATTTGACTTTTTTAATATATAACAAAGAATATTTTAAGTTTAAATTCTTAACCTCAGCATAAAAGGATCTGCTTCTTTGACATCAATCGCCTGCTCCATAGGAGCAACTCCCCGCTCAGATGAAACTTGACTTTGAATGTTCCCATGTGGTTTACGCACCCTTCAATATCTCCACTAAATAGTATACCAACTGGAAGCTATGACCAGGAGATGGACCATCTAAAATTTGTTAAAGCAAAACAAATTATTAAGTTTTTAATAAGCCTACACATAAATAATGGCTATTAAATATCTAAGATTGACAATATAATTACAACTTATTCATAGATCAACTAAGTTCGAATACATTATGACAATTTTCAAGTCAGATTCTTCTAAAAAGGATCACTTTCATCAAACTTGCAAACAACTTCCACCTTCTTGTATTAACATCAATTCTTCATTCAGATAAAACATAGGCTATCTGACCAATAAGTTAGGGGTATTAATACCAGAAGGTCATTGTTAGCAAATTTGTTAAAAACGATTCTTTGGGATTCTGATTTAGTTGATCCGCGAAACGCACTTAAGAGCAAATAAATATATGAAAAAAAAATAATATTTTAATATAATGCTTGATGTGATATCAGAACCTCCAATATTGCAGATTGAGTACCACAACCCATTTAAGTGATAAAAAAATATTGATTATTTTTTTTTTTCTCGGACTTTATATGCAGCCAAGAATTGATCTCAGTGAAACTTTGGTTCTTCAGTTGATCACTCTACCGCTGACCATTCTACGAGGTTATTGAAACATTATTTGAAATGAAAACTATTGTTCATTAGTTATTTTAACTTTTTTTTTTTTAAAAAAAAAAAGCTGAGAAAAAAACTAAACACATTATGTGCAGTAATCATTTTAGGAGTTTCCATTATTTCTTCAACAAACCTTACTGATCCCACCATTAAAAAAGAAAAAAGCATACTTAATTCTATCAATATATATATATTATAATGGTCGGGGTGAACAGGAAGTTTGCAGTCTTACCGTATCTGCCATACAGGGCACCACCAGGCTATTGGAACCTGGAAAATTTATATAGTAGTCAGATACGTAAGTTAAAGATCCTATTTTTATTATATATTATTATTATGACCGTCAGCCCATGCCACTAGCTCATGGAGATGCAGAGATTTAATATAAGACTTGCTTAAAAGAAATATTTTAATAAAAAAAGATTTCCATAAAATAAATAAATAAGCTACTGCCAGAATTAACACACACAAAAAGATTTATTAACACACACATATATATATATATAAAATTGAGGAATAAATTTAGATATTATTAATTTTAAATTATTATTTAGAAAATCCACACAGATGGATTTTAATAAGAGTTTGTTTTATAATGTTGAGTATAGATACACTATATGGATTCATTCAAAAAAGAAAATATCCTATAGCCCTTATTTAACCCTAGGCCAAAAGTTCGCAGTCAAACCAACGCCAATCTATCTGATATATCGATGTATTCAATGCAGCATGAATACGACAGCACAATACCATACTGTCAGGAATGCACATCTGAACAGCATGGTTATAGAGAAGAAATTGTCTCTCATCCAGTACAGGAATGTTACATCTGTCTGGCAAGAAGAACAATAAAAAAAGAAAACTCCATAGGAAGGGATTGCAGTCCTTTTTGCCATCTTACTATCCCATTCCATAGGCTAAAGGGGTGATCCAAGGAGCAGGGAATACGTCTGCTTCTGATGGTCATTAAGAAATGGGACTTATTTTGCCCAAGTGCGGCATATACGTGATCCTGCACATAGCGGATCTTCATACTACATTTACTAATTACACCAATATATCCAATACATTAACCCAATTGAACTCTGAAACAACTAACCCAAGATTAACCCTTCCTTAAACTAACAAACTTAATGAATCTATATAGCTGTCTACACCCACCTTAAATTTAAATACAGTCAAATAATTTAATTAACACATAATAAAAGCAAAAAAAAGAAATGGATTAATTAAACATATGCAGAAAAAAATTTATTAATAATTGATTTGAATTCTTTAGGTCAGATGAGAGTTCTTATTTTCAATTACTCATTGCAAATTTAGAAAAAGTCCTATTAGATAAGCAAAAAGAGTTTTATACTTTCCGGATTCTGCAGATTTAGAGGTCCATCTTCGTGATCACTTAGTGGATTGTTTGTCCCTTTTTTTTAAATGAAGCTGCTACTTGCCATTCCTTTTGGTCCATAACTGTCATAGGGAGGCCTCAGCTGGTTGTCAAGAAATTAAATCTATTGCAGATTCCTACATCATGAAATCTGCAATACAGCTACAGTTCATATATAGCTTAATAGTCAGCATCTAAGACAACAACATTTTTAATAATAATATTTTGGCTTTTATATTTTTATTAGCCTCTTATCAGAAAATTTTTGAATTCAATGAGCAAGACGTCACTAATCCTAGAGTCTCTTTTTTGGTCCATGCTGTGGCTTGGTGCTCATTGGTCAAGCTAATTCTTTTTATTCTCTTATCTGACCTTTTAAAATTATTTTAAGAGCCCCCAAGGGCTAGTTTGCTTTAAAACAATCATTTAATTAAAAGAACAATCATTTCCATTTTGAGATTACAGGAATTAATTAATACCCATTTCCATTTTTATTTACGTTACTTTAAAAAAAATATATTAATCTTTAAATCTTTACTTTTTTTTTATTTATAAAAAAAGTACGTTCAAATACTTTTTTTTTTTATTTTGAAAAAAAAAAATACTTTTAAAGTTTTTCATCTGTGTGAATATATATACGTTAAATATAATTTTAATTTTCAGTTTTTAAGTTTTTAATAAATTTATTTTTATCTACGAACTTAAGTTTTTATTTTAATTTTAAATCAGTGTAACGGCATATGTGCCGTTACAATATATAATAGTAATAGTCTTTAACTAATTACATTTTTTAAATTACATTATTTAATAAAAATACTTTTGCATAAATTATATATATTGTACCGTCCATGGTATCTTTTAGGGTTTTTTACGATTTATTTCTTTCCGTATTCAGTGATCAAATTACGTTCGATTTGCTAATTCCCTTATTAGAACATGTCAGGTAATTTTATCGAATGCAATTATTTTTCCTGGTCACACAAACCGGCTTAACGTAATTGAACTTGAATAATAAATAAAAGAACCAGCTTTTAATTTATTTGAAAAATGCAGAATTCTATACAAAATTCACTGGCATACCCCCCTATTTTTATTAGTTACTACTAGCGATTATTTGATAGACCCAGAGGATTGTATTTTCTAATACAGCAAGCGGCAATTTATTTGATAAAATAATAATGACAGAATTTAACTTGTATTATCTACCATAATAATAAAAACAACAACTTAAGTTATATTCAGGTTTATTAATTCATAATTAAAATGTTTATAATATTACTAAAGAATAAAATATAAAATTAAAAATCAAATGGTGATTAAAATTTACTGTTAAGATTTAGATTTTCAGTAGTCCCAAATCAACACAGCATTTTTATATAGAGTTCAAAGTGAAAGTGATCACTTCTAATTTGTATGTGGGGTTTTTCTTACCAGTAAGTTTAACTGTTCATGTATAGTACTGAGTAGTTTACTATGCATGGATTTGTCCTGGAAGGGATCCACTGTGCACTCTTCTTACAACTTATAGGTAGTCTCGGTTTCAAGATTCAGGTTGGCGATGGCTTCACTCACGGCATTATTATGATTTCAAGAAGGAAGAAAACAGCAAATGAACTTTTTCTACTCATACATCTTACGATGATTCAACATGCTGGTAAGAGTAGTTTAGTGTAATCTTTATGACTTCAGAAAGAAAATCCAATTTTATATTAAACTACTTTCTTTAGAAATGAAGATCTAAAATGACAGACGCACAATGTGTTTTAAGTTACATAGTCCTCATAATTTTTAGTCTGCTGTGCACATTCTGTTAACACAACTTTGACAAAATTTGAATTAATTTTGTCCTCAAAGTCACCCTTTTTCTCCTTTGATAACCATATTTAATTACGGAAGGAATGGTGCGATTTTAACTTTAAGTATTGCTAATTAATTTTGCGATAAGAATGTTTTCTTATCTTAGCAAAAATCAAAGTAACTTTTTGTTATTCTTCTTATCTTTTTTTTCTTTAATTTCTTTAACTTAAAAAAAATACACATAAATTATGTTGTCTCAAAAAAAAAAAAATACAATCAGATATTTAAAAAAAAAATATTATTTTCTTTTTGGGAATTTGGTAATTTAAACTTCTAAATTGCCAATGCAATTTGTACCAAAATAAATACAATACAATATATACACATGACATCATCAATCGTTAAACTATCTGCACTTCAAAAATTCTGAATTAAGCAGCAGGAAAAAGTTAAACCACTTTTTCATTGCTTCTAAGAAATTCAGAACAATATAAACAATAGACACAAATCTAAACAAATTGAGATATGATAATATCTAAACAATTAACTTTCCATTTTATGTTTACAAGTTAAGATCAATTACAAAACATTTTAGTAATCTTGCAACTTCCTTAACCGACTAAAAAAATTAAATCAATGCATGGAGCTACACTGGAAATAAATATGAAAAATCATGACATCATCTAATATGGGTGTACATTGGCTTAATTTAATACATAGTCATTTAAATTTACACATGTGTTATATTGTTTCGAATTTCATTCTTATTAAAATCTTAGTGGCCATGGGAAAAGTTTCCCTTTTTTGCTGCTCAATTCAAACTTTTAAGATACAAATAGAGCAGATGAAAAATTTGGTACAGTTCTATTAGTGTGTTCATACTGCACTGCTTGATGGCGTTGCTTCTATGCAAATGCACATAAACATAATGTTACTGGGCCCATCACGTTATTTGTGAAATAATAATCATACAGGTAAACGTAATTCATTTATTTCCTTAATAAATTACTGTAATTTATAACAATTTTTCCATTAACATGTGTTTTTGAAAATATTATATTAATAGTCTAATTCCCCGTGTACGGCAAACTTTACAAAGTCTACTCTCATTGCTTGAGAGATAACTACATCGTGACGGAAGAAATGATAATGCTTTAATTACTCAAGTGTATTTTACTTTTTTTTTGTAATTTTTGAAAAGGAAAAATTATTTATTTATTAAAATAGCTTTCTTTGAAGGAATATGGGGCTAAGGTATGGTGGATATTAATGGCACACCTACTAATAATGATTAATAATTTCCAAATAGATTGTTTTTTTTTATATTAATAAATATATTCTTTTTATAATTTTTTTTGTCTCTGGATATAACCATGACAAATTTTACAGTCAGACATTTTATCATACAGGTTAATGTAATTCATTGATTTCCTTAATAAATTACTGTATATTTATTCAATAACAATTTTACGATAAATTTAAACCTTTAACAAGTGCCTACAAATTTCATATTAGTCTTGCAATGTAAGGGGAGATGGTATGCCTTTTCACATCCACAAGAATTAAAACTTATAAATTAACACACGTTATTGCAAATATTCTAAAGATAGCTAATAGAACAGTACCAAAAATATAACGCCAGGTGATGACATCTTTTTCTACATTTACTTTCAGTATAGATTTACTCATTGGTTTCAATTCATATAATTTTAATAATTTTTAATCAGCACATAAATAATTTTACGATTTATCAAGTGCATAATGCTAAGAATATGAACCAATTCATGAAGCAAACAAGACCAAATATGTTACCAAGATGATATTTTGTTTTACAAAATAGATTGGAATGAGTGTTATTTATCAAGTTCATTTAAAAAATGATTCTGTAGGAATCTTGCTTGTGAATTATCTTATTAATATTTGTGAATTTGTTTGTTCTGTGGATTGGTTTAATTTTATATATATATATATGTAAAACTTAAGCAC